>VDFB02048393.1:0-32750 GCA_007258455.2 Sequoia sempervirens
TATCATCACAAATAGAATTATCATCATGAATAAGATTAAGTTTAGGGTTAGTGTTAGGGTTAGGATTAGGGTTAGGTTTATCATCAAAAATAGGTTTATCATCATGAATACGATTAAGGTTAGGGCTAGGATTAAGCTTAGTGTTAGGGTTAGGGTTATGGTTAGGGTTAGGGTTAGGGTTATCATCATGAATAGGGATTAGGGTTATGGTTATTGTTATTGTTAGGGTTAGGGTTAGGGTTAGGGTTAGTATTAAGGTTGGGCTTATCATCACGAATAGGGATAAGGGTTAGGGATAGGGTTAGGATTAGGGTTAAAGTTATGGTTATGGTTAGGGATAGGTTTATAAATGATAAAGTATACTAATTTGGTTAGCGTTAGAGTTAAAATTGGGATTAGTGTTGGGGTTATCATAACGAATAGGTTTATCATCATGAACAATGATTAGGGTTAGGTTTAGGGTTAGGATTAAGGTTAGGGTTAGTGTTAGGGTGAGGTTTATGGTTACGGTTACAGTTACTGTAGAAACGTGAAATTAGCATTGTGCACTTAAATAGAATCACACTTATAAATCAAATTCACACTCATCCATTCATCAGGGAAATCAGGTTCATTTAATTCAATCTCCTAAGGTCATTCACTTAAATTGAATAAATTAACTTTATTTAATTTAATCCTATAATTCCCTCTTTGATTAAATAAATCAAACCTTTATTTAATTAAATCTAAAATCATCATTCATCTCCCTTTGATTTAGCTTAAATCCCTAAATCTAAGTCAAATGGGTCAAAGGCATCTAACATCATATTTACTAATCTAATCTGTGATTAAATTCTAAACCTAACCACTTGTATTCTCTAGATTTTACCACTTGCACATGAAAATGCATTTAATTGATTTATCAAAATCTTTATTTACTTTCAACTTGGAATAAAGGGAGAATATTCTCCAAATTTGAATCTCCCCCCAATTTGGCATGTACATCCAACAAAGCATTTATGAGCTCTTACATGGCTTTTGCATGTCTCTTGCACAAGTCAAACTCAAAATTTAACTCTCAAATTCAAATTTGAATCTTCCCCTCTTTGGCACATTGACCAAAATGTGCTCATTCCTCAACCTATCACAAGTTGACAAGTGGCTTAATCTCATTGGTCAAATATTTATCCCATAATGCTCTATTTTGAGCACTCTTAGCATTTGACATTTTATAAATAGAAGGTTTAATTCTTCAAAAAATCCTCCACAATCTCATGCAAAGTCACTCTCTTCAATTGAGAACTAATTTTGTCTACCTCATATCATCTTCAAAGCAGTTTCTTATCATCAATATCATGGAGCTTAGCAAAGGATTGGGAAAGGGCTTCTTTCCATAGAAGCACCAATCCACTATGAGATAAATTTGGATTCATGTTGTTTGTATGCTTATTTAGTTTTTCTTATTGTTTTAATTTCTCATTTAGCATATCTAACATGGTGCAACATTTCATAGGGATATTAGATTTGTTGTGTTTTCCTTGACTTATTCTTGTTAAGGCTTAACATATTGTAGATTTAGTATAGGTCTTAGAAGCATAAGAATTAGTTTTTTTCAATGACAATCTTTTGAATTTCTTGAGTGGGGGTTCTTTCTTGCGAGCTGATGAACATGTATTAACCAAAGACTAGTAAAAGTTCTCCATATTTATTGATGCAGCCCACATACATGATTTCCCGCGGGTAAAAGATCTCCATACTTATTATTTCGAGCATGGAGGAAAAGACAAGGTACAACACATGAGAACTAAGGATTGCACGTGACTTTGGCATGCCTTGTGATTTTTCCAAATTGGAGAAATGAAAGTTAGTTCCTGGAGCATTTCCCATGCCTAGACCTGAGCATCTAAAGATCTATATCATTTTTCTTATTGCAATTTGATCAATTCATGTGACTTGATTCATGAATCAATGGCACGTTTCTTGATTTAGGTGCAACAACTATGTCGAAAGCATCTATGAAATTATTCAAGATAAATAATTCATATCTCCAAGATACTATAATGATCTAATGGACAGTCTCCTATCTATACAAGATGCACATACTCCTCCATCTACCCATGAGATGCTTTCCGTGGATGGACACATAAATGATCTTCATTCAGAACAAGATTTCTTTACTCTTGACATTATTACACAAAGAGTATGTTATTGATTCCTAAAATCAGACTAAGTTGTCAACATTAGGATCAAATATATCCCAAATTCATACTAAGGATATTACATATGCGGATATCCAACATTATCCACTCAAGGAAACAAGTCAGAAAAAATAGTATAATCCAGAGTTAGCAGAGCAGCAAATTGAAACATCATCTACAATGGTCATTTATCAGAGAGTGCTTATTGAGCAAGACATCTCAAGAAAAGAAGAATCAAAGCATGAAGGTAATAATTCCATGATACTGGGGGAAACTATGTCTCAAGAAAATGTCAACATAGGGAGCACGAAGAATCCTTATGATGAAATCAATGCCAATACTACAACCAACCATGTCATAAATCTTCATCCACCCATCACCCCATCCAAAAATTGGGACCAACAAAGAAGGAATTTGAATCAAAGCAAGAATGTCATCAAAGAAAATAATTTTAGGCTTTACCAATGGACAAATCAAATATAAGTGGCTACCAAGAAAAAATTATCTATCGCTCCATCAGTAAAAGAACTATGGGAAAAATAAAAAGGAAATATATCCATCTAAGATGTTGACTAAAAGAAAAACAAAAGCTTTTTCAAGTGACGTACAAAGTGTATCAAGCAGTTGGTCCTAATTCAAAACACTTTTATATCCACCCATTATTGCTCATCTTCCCAAGTTTGGAGAGTTAAAGGTTCCAAACTGTCAACCAATCCATCTCTTATCCATAAATACACTCCATCCATGCCTCCACGCATGATATCTAATTCTCACATTGACCATGTGTTGGCAATGACCCTTGATCATAAGGATTTAGAAGGAACTCTATTGCGATGTGTGCACAAAGACAAAGTCAACTCCAGCACCAATGAAGTAGATAAGGATTCTCAAAAGTTGCATTCAAGTGCACGTATCTTAGCAAAGCAGCTTCTTCAAGTAGGATATCAATGGCACATTATGACAGGGGCATCTACATCAGCAACACCTTGTGATTCAGCCTGAGCTTGAAATCTTTAAGGAAAATCAAAAAAATAAAAAATATGAAAATCCAAAAAAATCAGAAAAAGAATAGAAAATAGTAAAAATAAAAATCATCCTCTAGTGAAAACCACTATGGTGGCTCTTTGGGAAAGACCATGATGAAAACATGGCAAACATCCGTCATATGTAGAATTGAGCATCTACGTGTGCCAGTTCAGGTGAATGTGTCTCATCCCATCCATAATAAATCCAACATTCCATCCATCTCATCCATTATAAATCCATTCATCCATGAACCATTTATCCAATTCATTTTCATCCATCTACATCCATCATCCAAGTCATCTTGATCTAGAAAAATTTTGGGGCACACTTTACACTTGCTTATGGTAAACATCTTGACATGGGCCATTTTCATTTATCCTATCCTATGTAGCATTATCTGAGCCATGAAACATTCTCCAAATGAGCATTCTGAACACCTTATCTTATTGCAAGATAATGCTTGGCATCCTTTGCATGCTTACTATACCCATCCGTCCATACACCTATCCAAGGATCCATCCATAACATTCCATACATTGCTAGACACTAGGGGCTAATATTTACATCTTGCTTCGAGAAAAAATATTGATATATATCCTCCAACTTATGTGGCGATCCAAACATTAGAAAACGTGAAATCAAACTGGTCAAACCACTTGTGAGCAAAATTCCAAATCACTAACCCATGGAATATTTTAAAAAGAACGTGTTATTTATCAAAATTCATCTTTCATCGAACATCACTCCAAATAATCAACATCAGTTGCACTTCAAACATCACATCAAATCATCCAAAACATCTTTTGTTTCAAACCAAGCTTAAAAATCTTGATCAATCAAATCCAATCAACCCATCATCATCTTGGGAGATCCTTCCCAATCCTCGTGTTGTTTAACACTATCCTTGCATTGTTGTGTATCCTCAACAATGTTATCATCATCAGTCTTGATCAATCAATCCTTGCATTGTTGTGCATCCTCAACAATGTTATCATCATCAATCCTGATCAATCAATCCTTGCATTGTTAGGTATCCTCAACAATGTTATCATCATCATCAATCCACCAATCAGGTCAATCAACCTTAGCTTGGTTTTCAACCAAAAAAAACCTAAAACAGAGCACTAATATCATCATACATATCCATATCCAAATTGTCAAAATCATGTGAAAACACAAAAACAATTCAAAACATATCAAAATCCAAATACAAACAAAGAATCGAAAAATGTCAAAAAGCATTGGAATCCAAACTACGTTGTCCCTGAGCTGAAACACATGAAAGGCTCACCTTTGATCAGCCCCCGAGACATCAAAATCCAAAAACATTCAAAAAACACAAAATCCAAAAACATTCAAAAAAATCAAAAATCAAAACATTTGTAAAATCTTGAAAATACCAAAAATAGCTTCAAAACATTCCAAAAACGCCAAAAAATCCAAATATTTGAAAAAATCCATCCATCTCATCTTGCTTTCACCTGCAATAATCAATCATCCATAATAAAATGATCATCACCTTCATCCTTTGGCAAAACAACTAGAAACAACCACAACAATTGGCAAAAGAAAACTTCAAACATAAAATCAAAATTGAAACAAACCGTTAAATGAAGAATCAAACTCTTGATAATTTTCAAACATGTCAATCAACCTTATATCAATAGCCTATCAATCAACTTATCAAACCATCATCATCCTATACAATGCATGTCCTAGGATATATTGTTCTGACAATGGGCATCATTTTGGATATCACTTGGATTCTTATCCTATCAAAACAAATCCCTTTGGCAAGAGATATGAAGAACATTGACTTGTTTGTGTACTTGATCTTTTCTTTTGATTTATCTTATTGTGCTCATTCCAAGGACCTCTCGATGATATCCGAATAAAGATTTAGAGAGATAGGAATGGGGCAACAATCATTATCTTTTGTCTACTGTGCTTGTTGGATGTTCTTGTAAAATAACTTGGCAAATACTTGCTTTGTTAGGTACGTCCTAGCAAGGTTTTTGTATGCCAAGTGTGAAAAGAAAACTCCTATGTGTTTGTCAAGTCAAAGTCTATCGCACTAGGTACAATGCCATCCTGGTTCTTTATACCTTGATGCATCATGCTTATGTATGTTATCAAACATAAGGTAAGTATCCCTTTTAAAGTCCCATTCCTTGATAAGAAAATCATCATCATCTATCATCATCATTTCTAATAAAGTCTCATCAGATAATGGAATTGTTGGATTATCTTGTCATCATCTCATTTCTTCTTTCTTTTCTCTGTGCTAACATAATATCACCAATGCATCCATCATGCATCCATCCTGCATCCACAAACCATCAGCATACCACATATCATTCATATCATACATAATAGGAAGCACTGATCATTTCACATGCACTACATTTGCATCATCATCATAATATAGATCTGTTAGTCTAAGCATCTACATAAAACATTCATTCCAAATCATATAGGCATCACCGCATCATCCATCTCCCATACATCATATCATCATTTAAGTTGTTTAGGATAATATAGATTGGTTATTCTAAGCGTCTTGAAATCATCTCATTTGCATTATCATCATAACCATCCATCTTTAACCTCTTTATTGCGAGATTTACCCTCAAATCGAAACTTTTCGCTCAATCTCTCGAGGGGGAAATGTACTAGTGTACTTCTTTCCACTGGGGCATAAAAAAATAAGATTTTTTTTAAATTTTTTATCATGACAAGTTTATTCTTTAAACCAACACAAGTACATTGCTTCAAAGAGGGGAAAAATGTAGACATGTGAAATTAGTATTTTGCACTTAAATAGCATCACATTCATAAATCAAATTCACACTCGTCCATTCATCAGGTAAATCAGGTTCATTTAATTCAATCTCCTAAGGTCATTCACCTAAATTGAATAAATTAACTTTATTTAATTTAAGCCTAGCATTCCCTCTTTGATTAAATAAATCAAACCTTTATTTAATTAAATCTCAAATCATCATTCATCTCCCTTTGATTTAGCTTAAATCCCTAAATGTAAGTCAAATGGGTCAAAGGAATCTAACATCATCTTAACTAATCTAATCCATGATTAAATGCTAAACCTAATCACTTGTATTCTCTAGATTTTGCCACTTGCCCATGAAAATGCATTTAATTGATTTATCAAAATCTTTATTTACTTTCAACTTGGCATAAAGGGAGAATATTCTCCAAATTTGAATCTCCCCCCAATTTGACATGTACATCCAACAAAGCATTTATGAGCTCTTACATGGCTTTTGCACAAGTTAAACTCAGCATTTAACTCTCAAATTCAAATTTGAATCTCCCCCTCTTTGGCACATTGACCAAAATGTGTTCATTCCTCAACATATCACAAGTTGACAAGTGGCTCAATCTCATTGGTCAAATCTTTATCCCACATTGCTCTATTTTGAGCACTCTTAGCATTTGACATTTTATAAATAGAAGGTTTGATTCTTCAACAAAACTTCCACAATCTCATGCAAAGTCACTCTCTTCAATTGAGAACTAATTTTATCTACCTCATATCATCTTCAAAGCAGTTTCATATCATCAATATTATGGAGCTTAGCAAAGGATTGGGAAAGGGCTTCTTTCCATAGAAGCACCAATCCACTAAGAGATAAATTTGGATTCATGTTGTTTATATGTGTATTTAGTTTTTCCTATTGTTGGAGCTAAATTTTCCAACAATGAATTGCTGGTGGTCAATTTTACTAAAGCCAAAATCAAGGTGTCAATTACTCAAATAATGACACTAATCCAACAATGAAGTACAAATGAACATAGAAAAAATAAAAATAAAGTAATATTATCATAATTCCTATTTATTTCATCCACCAAATAAATGCAAAATTCATTTGATAGTTCAAACTATCTCTATGTGAAAAAACAAATAGGGCTCTGACACTGGTATTAGAATGATATTGTATATAAGGAAAACCAACTGATAAAATCAAGAGGCAATATCTTCATTTAATAGACAAAAACATAATTGTTTTAGAATATATTAAGACAAGTGGCACTTGTTAAATTTTGCAAATGGGAATCCAAGCAGTCGTGACTGCTTTATAAATTCACATTTTCAAGGAAATTTGGCCTTTGTTTCCACCCAAATTCTAGACCCCGAAGTTTGTTTATTACATATTCTTCTTCCCCAAAGGTTAGAACCTAGGATTCCATTCATTTCTCAAATTCATTTAGCTTTTTGTAGAGCTCATTTGAAACTGAGATTCCTATGAAAAGGAAAGAAGAGCATGAGGTTTCAAAACGAATCTAAATTTTCTTTTATAGATAAGTCCTTAATGAGAATAAAAGGAATGATCAAAGATCTTTTCTTGGGTGTGAAGTTAGCTTGCATAAACCGCAGTCTTATTAAATATAGCGATTGTAGTGGTGATGTGAATGTTGGGTATGGCATGGAAATGGAGAGGGAGAGTTTTGTAGAGGAAAACACAGCGATAATGAATAGGTGAATGTTTGCTATGAAAACCTCCACTTTTGTATTCACTGATTCATTATCGTTGTGTTCGCCTTTACAAAACTCTTCCCTCCATTTCATCAAAATATCCATCATTCACATCACTGCTACAATTGATATCTTTAGTAAGACTTTTGTTTATGCATGTTAACTTCATACCCCTAGAAAAATCTTCCACCATTCCTTTTATCTCTTTAAGGACCTATCTGTAAAAGAAAATTTAGATTCATTCTGAAACCTCATGCTCTTCTTTCCTTTTCATAGGAATCTCATATTCAAATGAGCTCTGCAAAGAGCTGAACGAATTTTAGAAATAAATGGAATCCTAGGTTCCAGCCTTGGGCGGAGAAGAATGTATAATAAACACACTTCTAGATCTAGAATTTGGGTGGAAACGAAGGCCAGCTTTCCCTAAAAATGTGAATTTATAAGGTAGTCATGACAACTTGGATTCCCATTTTCAAAATTTAACAAGTGCCACTAGTCTTAATATATTCTAAAACAATTTTGTTGTTGTCTATTAAATGAAGATATTGCCTCTTGATCTTATAAGTGGGTTTTTCTCATATATGATATTACTCTAATCTAATGTCAGAGCCCTATTTTTTTTTCACATAGAGATAGTTTGAACTATGAAATGAATTTTGCATTTATTTGGTAGATGAAATAAAAGAAAATTGTTTATTTTATTCTCCACAAATATTTTGTGACAATTTTCCTACATAATTTCTTACTATTAAATTCATACCAACTACTGCTAATGCCATAAATGCAATGGCTACTAGAACTTGCTCACATAGATTGATTAGTAGAGATCGAACCATCTGAATTATGAACCTTATTACATTCTTTCTCACAAACCTTGTAGATTTTACATCATATTTCTTCACATCTTTGTGCCATCATACTGGATTTTGTTCTTTAAAGACCAAATGTCATGAGGCAAAGGATTGTAGTGACACAAACTAAAATTTTAAAAGATTGTGTTGATAAGTGACAAATAGCTTGGTTTTATAGATGGATATATCCTCTCACATGATTGGTTCCTTAGCTAGGACTTTCCCGATACAATCAGATACCAATATGCTTTTGATGAGTTTTGTAGAGTACACACTCATGTTTGCTGAGTTTTCTAGTGCAACTGGGATGCTTCTAGAGTACTAAGAGTTAGTCTTTGAAGAAGTCAGGGAAGCTAGAAAACCCTAAGCCAAAAACACCTTACAAAAAAAAAAAGATGTGGATACCCATAACCGGAGAATGTAAGCATCTAGGGTGAATAAAATCCCAAAGACAAGATTGGAATCACAAAAAAAGGAGTAATATAATTTGAGGTGATCTAGGGTGAAGTTCGTGAGCAATGTTGGAAATTTCTGAGCAACGCTTCTTTTACCTTCCATTGTAGTATCAAATAAACCTATAAAAAATAAAGAATTAATGATGTTCCTAATCATATCTTCTCTACTGACCTTTTCAGATATTATATTGACTACAGAGTTCTGTATATTATTATTATGTTGAAATGTTGATGACATAAATCTATTTTGTATCTAAATCTATTAAAAGTGTGTTTTTAATCTTGCTTTTATATTTCTTCTATAAATTGAATGTAACTTCAAGAATTCAATCCACTCTCTAACACTTTAAAAAAAATAAAATTATTTTTTCTATTGTTTATATAGAATAGGGTAAAATCAAGGCCTGGGAAATTCACCACAGCAAAATTCACCATGAACAATTCACCATGGGAAAATTCACTGCAATGAATTGTTGCTGTTGAATTTTCCATAAGGTGAATTTTTCATGGTGGTAAATTTTTCCATAGTCAATTGTTGGTGGTGAATTGCTGGTGGTGAACACTATCAACTACCAACTACCTAAAACTCAAATAATGATGCTAATCCAACAATGAAGTACAAATGAACATAGAATTGTTGGTCGAGAATTTTCCTCATTTTTTTCTATTGTTTAAATATAATAGGATAAAATTGTGGTAAATTTTCCATAAGGTGAATTTGTCATGGTGGTGATTTTTTCCATGGTGAATTGTTGGGGGTGAATTTTCCAACAATGAATTGTTAGTGGTGAATTTTACTAAAGCCAAAATCAAGGTGTAAAGAATGAATCAACACTATCAACTACCAACTACCTAAAACTCAAATAATGAAACTAATCCAACAATGAAGTACAAATGAACATAGAAACACAAACAATAAAGTAATATTACCATAATTCCTATGGCATGGTTGAATACCTTAATAGCTCTTCTCCATTTTTCTTTATATGCTAGCTTCCCCTCAGATTTGTAGTATGCAAGAATAAACCTAATGTTCATAACAAGAAAATATCAAAGATAGTGGTTGTATTCTTTAAATTAAAGGGATAGGTCTCTTTTATAGAAAACCAAATTTGAATGAAGGGCCAAGATTAAATGATGAAGAATGATGATGATCAATGGGTGAGATTTCTTGGAGAAGCAAGGAAATAGGGTTAGGGCAAAATATGGTCTAGTAAAGGATGGACGATGAAGATTGAAAGGTAATAAAACCTTATCAAAGGTGTAGGCTAATTGGGATAAGGGAGGAGATTGGCACAAAATAAGAGGTTGCTGAAGGAAATTAAATAATTATAAAATTATTTAATTTAGGAGGAATTGGGAAAAATGAAATAATAAAAGCAATTATTTAATTATAGCAAAGAGAGAAAAGTTGACTTTTAATTAAAATTATTTGGAAACAATTATTTAATTAAAAAGTAAATAATAAAAATAATTATTTAATACTGGAGAGAAAAATAGAAAATAATTAAATAAGTAAGCATTATTTCATCGTAGAAAAAAATAATTAAATAGTTAAAATAAATATTTAACTATAGAAGGAAAATGGAAACTAAATAATTAAATAAATAATAATTTATTTAATTGAAGAGAGGAAGGAACATTAGTAACATAATTAAATAAATATTAATTTATTTTTATCAAAAGGAGGATATAAAAAAACAAATGAATTAATTAAATAATGAAATTTATTTAATTAATAGAAGAATATGGCTTTAAAAAATAATTAAATCATTAAAATTATTTAATTATTTAATTTTTTTTTACAAAGAAGTTTACTTAGAATGAAGTTTAGGAATAGTAAGCATGCTCTTATTTTTTTAGAAAAAATTAATTATAAAAATTTGATTGATTTTCTATAAATTGATTAGTTATTTCAATGCTAAGAGTTATGTCTCAAAAATTAAAATAAAGTAAGTCTAAGGAGGGTATGATGACCACGGTAGGGGAAGAGAGATTAGAGGTAGTTTACACATGAATGCAAGAATAGCTTACACTTTGTTGAAGGAGGTCTTTACAATTAACACTATTTAAGTAAAGTAAGAATTGATTCATATTCAAGAAAATTGTTTTCATAAGAGTTGATAAATAAGTTTAGATTACATATAGGTGATTATTTATATCAATATTATAGTTGGGGTGTATAGAGTAAGGAGTAGAACTACTATATGTTATGAAGTAAAGAAAATGGAAGATTATTATGGTATATGATAATCTTTTTAATGAAGTTGTAGACATAATTCCTTTCTATAAATTTGTATTTAGAGACTAATATTGATGTAAGATTATGATAAAATTTATTAATCATTAGAAGAGAACTAAAAAACATAGAACGATAAAAGAAGAGAGAGATACACCATTTATGTATGTTAGGGCTACAATATTGAACTCTCTTTTTCATCTAATCAAGAAAAATATTCATTAATGTCCATGGTAGATTCATATTTAATCTTTAAAATAAACATTATAACTTAAAAGTATGATGTTATGTGTTTGTGTTTATGATTTTCTCCACTTACATCTAATGTTATGTGTTTTTGTTTATAATTTTACCAATTCCTTTTATGTTTAGTCTATCCATGTTGTAATTCAAGTTTAATGGTTAATCACATGTACCTTTCATTGGATTATTCAAATTTATACATTGCATGCTTATATGGATACTATTGTTATTTGCCAATTTTCTCAACATTTGACATTATAAAATGAGAGTAAGATATTTTATTTGAGTAGGATTGTTTAATTTAGATGGTTTTGCAAATTCATTGTGTTTGAATACATGGCTAGCACACCTTATTCACAAATTAACAAGTTTTTGTGACATCTCTGTAAAAGAAGACCCTTTAACATTGATATTGGGTGGATAATAAAATAAACTAGCACTTGCACCCCAATGAGGTGCAATACTTACACCGATAGGCTGAGCCCACATTATTTACAACTGACATATCCCTCTCTACCTATCCTTGCATCTCACCTATTTCTCCCTCACTCTCTCCTTCCCTCTCTACTTCTCTCCCACTCTCACTTATTCCTCTCTACCTCTCTCTCCTTCCCCCTATAATTCTCTATATCTCCCCTATCCCTCTCTACCTCTTCCACTTTCCCTCTTTCTCTCTAGCTCTCTTTCCTTCTCTACTTCTTTCTATCCCACCTCTCTCTCCCTCCCTATCACTATCTCACTTATCCCTCTCTACCTCCCTATGTCCCTTTACCCTCCTCTCTCTCTCTTTCTCTATCCTTCCCTCTCTACTTCTTTTCCCTCCTCTCTATTTCTCTATCCTTCCCTCTCTACTTCTTTACCCTCAAGGATTACCACGATAGAAACTTATATGTATGTTTAATAAATAATATAAAAAAATTAAAATATTTATCAAGATAAATTTATCTTCTTCTTTTTTTAATATTTCAAAAATATCATTTTTATTTGTATTAATTTCAAACTTTGTTTATTTTCTTTATTAGCTTTAATTTATTATCAATATGAATAAAAATATTATTTTAATTTAAATACCTATACAAAAATTAGAAAACAACTATATAGATATTTTAATTATATATTAAAAATAGTTATATTTATAATTTAATTATTTATCTTAAATTTTAATTAAATTTTTAAATTTTAATCAGATGTAAAATATTGTTATCAATATTATCAAAACATTAAATAATATTATAAAATGAATTTTAATTATTTAAAAAAAAAATCATATACAAATAATAATCCATTCAAAACTATTTAAAGTGATTATTTTTATTTTTTAAAAATAAATGTAATTTTTTCTAACTGACTTTTCACAATTATTTAACCTAAATTATTAATTAATACTGTAACAATTACATTTATTTGCAAAATATACTTTTTTAAAAATCTATTTTAAATTAAATTTATATTTATTCAAACTTTTAATTAAACATCTGTATATAAAATGTTTTACTTAGAAATTTTGAAATGAGCAATTTAATATTTTTTTTCCTACCTATAGCTAGAGACATGAAGTACACACAGAACACGATTCCAATAATAACCCTCCCACCTGTGCCTTCAATTCGTGCCATTTCTTCCACTACATTGGGCTACACACAGCGAAAGAAAGAAATTTAAATAAAAAAGAAAGAAAAAAAACATCTCTGCAACCATACAAATGGCTTTCCTGACATCCGCCACTTTTGACACGCAATTTCCTAGAGCTTGAAAAGATGGAAAATGAATTCTGGGCACTTTTGACACACAGTGTCCCAGAGCCCGAAAAGATGGAAAATGAATTCCGGCCACAATCCTCTTGCTGGAAAAGTCATATGCTCATTGTCTCTCCTTCTCTCCACTGTTTCATCTCTGTGTTGCCTCCCTTCTCCCTTGGGAAAGCCATGGACATATTTAGTCTCCCATGGCAGAGGAAATTCTATGCGATCAGCATGCCCAGGGAAGAGATGGAAAATAAATTTTGGCCAATGTACTCTTGCAGGAAAAGGCATATGTTCATTTTCTCTCTCTTTTTTTTCTTCTTGGTGCCCATGCCTCTGTCACCTCCATTCTCCCTTTGAAAAGTGAGGGCCAAAATCACTCTTTTCTGGTAGAGGCTGATCCATTCTCAGATGGAAATCCTTGTGTTCAGCCTGCATACCTAGGAATTCTAGGGGCAAAGGAATATGTTCACTCTTTCTTTGTCCCCTGCGGCTTAATTTTCCATGATGGCAACCACGAGGATGCCCAAACCTAAAGCCTCTGCTTCTTTCTCAGAAAATCACATAGTTTCCCCTTAGATGGAGTCTTTCCAGAGGTAGAGTATCTATGGCTATTTCATTGAAATCCTCCTTCTCACTTGGAAAAAGAAGATGGGAGCTTTGCTCTTTCTCTCCAACCACTTCTTCCGTTGGGAAGGGAACTCTAAAATCCCCCAAACCAGAAAGACACAGAAGAATGCAAATGCTTATCAGAGCTAATACACTACAAGAACCCGCCATTACAAACAATTTTTTTTGTAGAAATACTTTCTTTAGCTCAAACATATAGACATCCTAAGATTTTGGTCAAACAAATCGAGCTCTGAAACTTCATTGAAATTTAGGTTAGTAATGCGAAAGCAGAAAAACTACTAATAGATAGATTCCCACGAAACTGAGCGAGGATTCGTTTTGACAAAACTGTTTAGAATTTAACAGGCGTAACATCGCTTTCAAACATCAATGCTAAAATGTCTGTTTGGTGTCGCTTTCCGTACGCTTTCCATACATGTGGCCGAGAAAACTATTTTAACACTACTACATTGAGGGGCTTTTTAAGACGATAATTTAAGACAAAATACTAATTTTGTCTTAAATACATTTAAGTTATATTTATTTATTTATTTTGTCTTAACTTAAGACAATAGAAATTAAATATATTTAAGTTTTTTTTTTTTTTTTACATTGTCTCAAATTAAGACAATAGAAATTAAATATATTTAAGTTTTATTTTTTATTTTACATTGTCTCAAATTAAGACAATAGAAATGAAATATATTTAAGTTTTATTTTTTATTTTACATTGTCTCTCACTATTTTTTTTCTTTTGTCATTTTTATTTATTTATTTGGCATTTCGTGATAAAGAGAATATGCCACGTGCCTATTTCAATTATCAATGCTCTGTGTTATTTCTTTTAGTTTAATTTATTCTTAATAATTTTTAAAGTTAAAAAAATATTTGAGTAGTTATTAGAGTTTTTTATTGTAGGTTTTAGTAAATTTATATTTATATTAAATATTTATATTTAATTTTTTTTAATATACATTTTAAATTAAATCACATAAAATTTATTAAAATTAAATCAAATCAAATCAAAATTATCTATATTTAAATTAGAAATTGATTTTTTACCTTTCATTTTATTTTTTAGTTTTTTAAGTTTAATCTTACTTGTAATTTTTAATATAAAAGTTAAAATTTTAGTTTTAACAGTTTTAATACAGTTTATTTTTAGTTTTACTATTTTATTTGAAGTACAATTTTACTTTCAAATTAATGTTACTATTGTTTGCAATATATTAATTATATTTTTTAAGTACATTTTTTAAAATTTTAATTCTATTATTTAATTATTTATTCACAATAAGTTTATTATTTAATATTTTTTTAAATATTATTTGTTTAAATGGATATTTTAATTTTGCATTTCCTTTATAGTATGATTTAACTTTGAAATTTATTTTACATATTTACTTATATTTATGAAATTACAAACTACAATTAAAAGTTATTAGAAATAATTTAATTTATAATTATTCATGTTATTAAATTTTAATTATTTTAAAATTATTTGTTTAAATGGATATTGTAATTTTGCATTTCCTTTGTAGTATGATTTAACTTTGAAATTTATTTTACATATTTATTTATGCTTATGAAATTACAAATTATAATTAAAAGTTATTAGAAATAATTTAATTTATAATTATTCATTTTATTTTTATCCTAATTTATATAATAAAATAAATTTCAAACTTAAAATCTAAATTAAACGTTATTGAGAGAGAGGGAGACTAACTTTTGATTAGTTGATTCATGCCAACAATCCAAGGATTACATGTGTCCCTAGGGAGTTATGCTCAACGTACCACATGTGTCATTTGATTAAGGATATGATAATTCACCTTTCAAACCTCTTTAGAGTACCCATTGCACACTTAAGGAAGATAGAGAAGATATAAAGAGGAAAAGGGAGAAAAAGAGAAAGAAAGGAAGAGAGAGAGAGAGGGGGGGAAAAAGATAAAAATGGATGGATATAGATAGGGAGAGGGAGATACAAAAAGAGAAAAGAGAGAAAAAAAGATAGAGAGAAAGATAAATAGAGATATATGGAGAGATAAAGAGGGAGACAAAGAGATATAGGGAGATAGAAGAGAGATAGAGATATAGAGATAGAGATAGAGGTAGAGATATACTAGAGGAATAAATAGGGAGAGAGAGAGGGGGAGAGAAAGATAGAGATAGTGTGTGAGAGAGAGAGAATATAATTAGAGACATAGATAGATATAAAGTACCATAGAGAGAGATCAGATAAAGAGATAGATAAAGAGAAATAGGAGACAAAGATATATAGAAGTAGAGAGAGGGGGAGATAAATAGGGACAATAAAGGAGTAAGGTAGAGAGATAGGGAGAGAGAGGAAGAGAGAACGTAAGAAAAATATAAAGAGAAATATGAGAGAGATACAAAGAGAGAAATTGAGAGATAATGAGAAACATAGAGATTGAGAGGGAGACATAGATAGAAAGAGTGTCTCTCTCTTTCTCTTCCCATCTTTATACATATATCTCCTCATCTCTACCTCTCTTTATATATAACTCCCTATCTCTATCTTTCTATCCTTCCAATGCTCCCTCTCTCATTCTCTCCCTCTTCCCTTTCCTCTCTCCTTCCATCTCTCTTTCTCTCTCTTCCCCCTCCATTTTTCCCACTACCTATCTTTCTATCTCTCCCTCTTTTGAGATCTCTATCTCTCCCTATCACTTCCTCTTTCTATATCTCTATTTTATCTCTATCCTCTCTCCATTGAATCTCTCCCTCTCTCCCTAAATATATCCCTTTGTCTCTATCTTCATATATATCTCTCTCACACACACACATACACACTCCATTTCTCCCTCCTTATCTTTATCTCTCTCTCCCCCTCTCTATTTATCTCTTCATCTCTTTATTACTTATCTTTATCACAAGTTATCTCACTCTTTCCTTCTCTACATATCCCTCTCTCTACCTCTCTATATATAACTTCTTATATATTTATCTTTCTATCTCTCCATCCCCCTCTCATTGTCTCCCTCTTAATATCTCTATTTCTCCCTCTCCATCTCTCTCTCAACCCCTCTATCTTTCATAAGTTATATCTATCTCTATCTCTCCTTCTTTCTATCCCTATCTCTCCCTCTTTCTATCCCTGTCTCCCCCCCTCTATCTCTCTATTACTCCCTCTTCTATATCTCTTTACTTTTTTCTCCTCTCTATTTCTCTACCTCCCTCTCCTTCCCTCTCTATCTCTCTCCATATATTCTCTCTCACACACACACACACACACACACACACTCCCTATTCCTCCCTCACTATATCTAACAATCCAAGGATTACATGTGTCCCTCTTCGGCGTACTTATTGCTCACCAAGGTGCAATTGCTAGTTAAGTTTTATTTTTTACTTTACATTGTCTCTATCTCTCTCTATATATAACTTCCTATGCCTATCTTTATATTTCTATTTATCCATCTCTCTCCTCTCCATACCCCTCTCCATCTCCATCCCCATATCTATCTTCCTCTTTACCTCTCTCTCACTCTTCCCCCCTTTATATATCCCTACATATCCCTTTCTCTACCTCTATATATATAACTTCTTATATATTTATCTTTCTATCTCTCCATCCCCCTCATTGTCTCCCTCTTAATATCTCTATTTCTCCGTCTCCATCTCTCTCTCAACCCCTCTATCTTTCCTAAGTTATATCTATCTCTATCTCTCCTTCTTTCTATCCCTATCTCTCCCTCTTTCTATCCCTATCTCCCCCCCTCTCTCTCTATTACTCCCTCTTCTATATCTCTTTACTTTTTTCTCCTCTACCTATCTCCCTCTCTTTCTCTCCCTCCCTCTCTTTATATTTCTATTTATCCCTCTCTCTCCTCTCCATACCCCTCTCCATCTCCATCCCCATATCTATCTTCCTCTTTACCTCTCTCTCACTCTTCCCCCCTTTATATCTCCCTCTTTCTATCCATATCTCTCCCTCTATCTCCCTCTCTCCCTATGAAAAACATAACATGACTCTACTACTATTGAAGCCTGATTATCTTCTTGATTCAAAGGTTTTGTTTCTTTCATGTTTGGATACTTGTAAGTGGATGCATATTTCATTTGAAGCTATCACCTCTCCATTGAGACCTTTGTTGTACAAACAAAATCATTTCCAAAATGGCCTACCAATCGATCTCTTGCATTGCATAGATGTATGCAAAACATAGACATCAAATTTTCGTAATGGATATTCTAGACCTCTTCGGCGTACCTATTGCACACCAAGGTGCAATTGCTAGTTAAGTTTTATTTTTTTACTTTACATTGTATCAAATTAAAATAGAAAAAATACCTACCTTTTCCAAAAAATATATTAATTATTTCCCACATATGGCTTTTCCCTCGAACAAAACTGCTGTTTTCGCAGCTTTTTGATGGCTCTGTGAGTTGGCTCTCCCATTTGCTGCTACGGTGTCGGACTCAGATGGAGTTTCTTCAGGCGGGAAGGCTTACAATGGGTGTGGCGGGAAGGAAGCTTATAAGAATGCAGGGTGTTGGCGGGAAGTGATGATTGCAGTATTGTGTTTTTGCCGGATTTGCAGAAAATATTATGCCCTAGCTGCCATTTTCTTCATCTCGTGGGCTGCCGTTTTCTTCAACCTATGGGTCGTCTCCAAGAAAACCGGTAAAATTTTAAAAAACCCCAGATCTTGTCAAAATTCCTTACTCCCCTGCCTATGTATGTCTACGTTTTGATCAAATTCTATCTGGGTTCTGAGCAAATTTTGTCTGGGTTCTCCCTAGGATCTTCAAGGTTTGTCTCAGAAAAACCCACAGGGCATTTGAAGGACCCTGGCCGAATCCCCTGGAGGACCGAACCAGGACCAGGACACGGTTTGAACCGCACGAGTACCCAGCAATCCCCTACAAAGAACTGAGTAGGAAGACCATCTTCTCCTGTGACATATACTTTTCTGTTTCATTTCAACAATTTGACTTTAAGTCTAGGGAAATAAAAAATTCCTCGGTGATTTGGCGTTGGAAATCAGAGACATGGACATCCTTAGCTCTTACCCAATTTCCCAATCCCAGAAGGCCTTGGACGGCCACAGTTTAAAAGGCCTTTAGGGCCCAACCTTTTCTCATTGAATGTTTGCTTTGCCATGGAGCGCTACTAGTTCTAGTTTGCCCTATATTCACGGTGTTGTTCTCTGATCAATTCGATATGCTTCTCTTAGGTATGATATTTTAGAACATGTTTATTTGCTGTAAATTGCAATGCCTGAGGTCTTTGAACTTTTGTTAGGATTTAGACCAGTGCTTTAAATTGGATGCTTAATGCAGGTGTTAGAAAAAATGATTTGCTTGCTATAGTTAGCATAAGTTTTCCACAGTATTCGAAAGATTGCTGCTGCATTCAATTGTGTATGTTTTTGTATTTTGTGCTCTATTTCTAAGATTTATTGATTTTGCTAAGAGTCTGTTTTTTTCTTTTTTTAGGGTTTGTACTAGGGTTTGGGTTTGCGAATTTATTCCGTTGAAACTATCGACTGTGGTTATGATTAGTCATGTCATAAACGATGCAGGCAATATTATTATTATTCAATCTATATTTGCGCTTCTACTCGATGCAGGCAATATTATTATTACTCAAGCTATATTTGCGCTTATACTTGTCTCATTCTTTCTGCCAATTGTCTCCTTATCATTTCCAGTGTGGGTTTTCTTGTGTTTTTTATGCCTTTAAAGTAGTGTGGGGTAATTTACGTTCCGCTAGGGTTATGTGCTGCCTTATTACGATGAGGCGGATTGAAATCTGAGTCACGCCCTTATGCAGTTGCATAGTATCAAGATTCTGATTCAATTTGGACTAGGCAGCCTTGCTTTGGGGTTGGGGGTAAACAGCTTGAACTCAGCGAACTTATTGTGGGGTCAAGGTCTGTCGAAACTTTAGCAGTAATACTCGTAGAATTAAATCTGTCAAAACTCTAGCAAATTCAGTCAAAAGTTTAGCAGAATCAGTTAAAACTGTAAAATAATTCATGACGCAGTAAGTACTCTCTCTTTCTTTTTCTAGGGATGTTGTAAAGCATAAATTTAGATCTTAAAATGAAGGAGAGAGGGGCAGATTACTAGATTTAAACTGTTCTTTCCTTTTCTTTTATGGTGTTTCATTAATGAATTATTAGTGCTGGACTCACTATGTTTCACTCAGCTTGGAACTTGCTGAGTTTTCCCAAGATTTATAAAGTCTTGAAATCATGCATATGAGCGTCTCCCATTTTTACTAGTGCACAAACTCTTGGACAACTTCTGTTGTGCCTTTAATTTTACCAGGGTCATCTGATTTGGTCTCCCTAATGGGATGTTGGGTAGCTTGGTTTGAAATGTCAGACAAAACTACCATTCAGCTTATGAAGAAAAGCTCTGAGAAATCCTTTTTTGGGATCATATTTTAATATATCCATTAAGCATATGGATACTTTTGTGGCGTGTTAGGTTTTTAAAGTTATCACGGGTGGGATGCTTCGTTTGGTATGCAATGCAACTTGTATATCCTTTGGTCCATTGAGCTGCAAGTTAGTGATATGTTGGAGCATTCACTGTCATGACAGAGTTTTAAATGAAATGTGTTTTTTTTTTCTGTGTGAATGTTGCAGGAAAAGACAGTTTATAAATTTGATGGTGATTTAATAAGTGGGTTACTTTTCAAAGATTTTTTTTTGGGATTGATGTGCAGTTATGCCATCTGTGGGGTTGAGCCCAATTGGTTGGTCCATAGGGCTCTCATGTTGGGGATCCAGGTTTAAATCTTGTAGGTGACATTATAGTGAAGAAGTAAGCGGTATCACTGCAGTTGGAGTTGTATCCTTGCAGGCGGAGCTGATTCTTTGCAATTTGAAATTTTAAGTCCTATAGTAGACATGTTATAATGTGGTGTGGGGCCTGAAAACAAACCCTCACGAAATAATCTAAAAAGTGATATGCAGTTATGTCAGCAAAGACTGAAAACCATGGGTACAATTCTTACATTTTCAAGCCTTCTAACTTTATTGATTTTGCCATGAGAAATCTGTAGTCCTTCGAGACAATTCAGTGTATTGAGAATGGCAGGTCATTTTTTTTTGTTGTCTGAGTTACTTGTTTTCTTGTAAATTTTTCTAGTTTATGAGATTGTTTTTTTTTTTTGCTTTGAGTGGTGTTTTGAAATGCGGATTCTGTAGTCAATTTTTGGGCTATTTGACTTCATAGCAAGTTTTTCTTGTTTATTGCTCTGCAAGTTGATGAGAGACAAGTATGATTTTTTTTGTTTGTTGAAAACTCTGTAGTGATGATCAAGTAACAGCACTGTCATGAACAGTTTGAGGTCAAAGGACAATTTTATAGTGGAATTGAGATTGGGGGCAGTCAAAGTCACTTAAGGAAGCCACATTGGCAATCGACTGGAAGATGGGCTCAAATCTCCCCATATTTGTTCTGGATGATGACGATGACGATGATGATGAAGTTGTAATGTCAACTTCAGGGCCATTTAATTGGGTATGCTACTTTCAACATTTTTTAGTTGGTCCAAACTTTATTTGTTGTATGATAAAAGAAAGTCTCATGGCATTATGTGTCTATGTTTAATTATTTTTATATTGGATGTCTTTCTTTGTTGGATCTCTCCTGCTTCAATTCTTTCATATCTGATGATGGGAGTTCTCAGTTTGTATCTAATTTAGTTTTCTAACTTTGTAACGGACTACAGATATTAGCTGTAGCAAGTGGAAAACAGTTTGTATTGACTAAAATGTAACCATGTATTATCCTTATGCTAAGAAATCTTTAGAATCTGTTCTTGACAATCTAGCTTGTTTCTGATATTTCTTGTGTCATGTCAATCTAGCATAAAAATCTTTTATGATTAGATTATGCAAAGTTGTTTTTACTTTTATTATATCACAATCTGTTATTCACTCTGATTTATTACAGACAGGCAAGAAATTCTATTTCTCTACAAAGTGTTCATGAACCAGTTTTAAAGGAAGAAGATTTGGAGCTCCGCCTTGGCCTTGCAGGTACTTTTTATTACTTGTTACCATGAAGTTCTTGAGGGCTTGTATGGTGTTCAGATTTTCTAGGGTGTTTAAAAGAGTAAGTTTTGGCCAAAAAAGAACTGTTACTGTAGTATGTCTGTGAAATATTATGGTGTTGGTTTTATGCAGTTTTAGTATTTCCTTACCTTAGATAGAAATCAAGTTGATGTTGTCAAACATTTGTTCTTACACATCATGACTTTGATGTGACCTTTAACCTTCAGTTTTTGTGTCAAAGTTTTGGGCAAGGTTTATTGCCACAAGGAAAATTTTTAGTATGCACTTGTAACATCATTAGACAATGGTTGGTATGCTTTTTAAATGTTTCATGCCCTTAAAATATTTTTAACTTGGTCATTTGGGTTAAGTTATGGACTGCTTTTGACATGGTGTGGGGTGAGCTTGGACCACATTCTTAAGATTCCTGAACATGGTTTACATTCGAATGTTTCCCATAAATGTCACAACACAGCTTTGCTGCATGTCTGCTGGAATTATAAACTTACAGGTTTCCTTATTATGGCAAGAGGCATTTGTCAAGCTCTTGCAAGGGTTATCCATTACCACTACATCACATTTCCTTGGACTGTACTCTTCAGCATTTTGCTATACATTTAAATTTTTAATTATCTTATTATAACCAGTTTAATTTCTTGGAGAAGTTTTTGCATTGTCCTTGTATGCAATGCTGTAATACAGTTGAAGTCCAATAGCATGATAGGGTTTTGTATTTATTTTCAATCATATTTTTCTATAAGAAAAGTTGTATTCTTATGTGAGTATCATGCAACATTCGTATTTAACATCTTAGTCTCTAGATAGGTTTCAAGCTAGTTAGCATAGCTTTTTGCACTCAAAAGGATATTGGCATGTGTTCCATTGAGCTTGGGTGGCCAAGTGCTTATAGAGAAATTTAGGGGATGTGGTACTTAGATTATTGTACATGCAACTTGGACCTTAGTTGAGCTATGCAGTCCTAGAATTGATCGGCTCTTTCAAGCAAATCATTTGAGATTGCTTCCAAGGAAATACTTAGATGCTCATATTGACTTTCTTGATGTCTCCAAATGCAGTGACCTTTCCTCAATTCAATCTTTTAAGAAGTGTCAAATTTGAATGATGCGACTAACATAAAATGGAAAATTGTTTGAAGTTGCTTCCCAAGTTTTAAATCTAAGTTACTGGATTGAAATTGGGGATTACTATGGGTATGTATGCTGGTATGACAATTTTTTGGGTTGGGTATGTTCTTTGTACATTGGTACAAAAACATATAGAAATCATATATATCTGCAGCCTAAAAGGTAGGAACTAAATTTAGAATACCACATATCATGCATATGCTAAACAAAACTACCATAAATATTACGAATTTAATTACATTATACTTATTCAATATTGCTACAGTAATGCACGTAGGGGCCCAATGCTATGTGCCACTATTAGGGATCAAGCTTGTTTTCTGTCACTTATCTTTATTTTTTTCACTATTGCTAAATCTTTATATTATTTTGAAGCATTATCTAGGGTGCGACCATTGTCCTTTGCTAGAAGTCATCTATTCATCTATCATCTTTGCTAGAAGTTTTCCTAGCTGCAAAAAAGCCTGCAATAGGGAGTTGCTTGTGGTTTTGTTGTTTCTTCTTTCCAAATGTGGTGCTATTTTGCTAGAAAGTGCTATGAATGTTAGTTTAGGGTTTAGGATGCATTTTTGATGGTCAAAATCCAAACAAAACAAGTTGCAAATGATGTCTGCCACCGAGAATTGCTCCAAAATCACTTTGACACAACTGGAATCACCCTAGTACTCAGGCACAATTCCACACAAATTTGAGTGATTAAATCCATGCCCTAGCTAAATCCAAAGGTGAATCAAACTTGTTTCCAATTTTGAAATAAATCATACCTGCAAGCATCTAGGTTTTTGACCAATTTGGTAACTTAGTTTTAAATAAATACTAGGAGAAAAATGGTAATAATATTTTTTGTTGATTGAAATGTTGAATTAATTGAATTTCACTTACTATGTTATAGGTAGATTGACAAAGAAAATATCAAATGATCGGTTTAACCTTACATAAATTTATGGGCAAGTTTCTCATTTAGATCAATAAAAGTTATGCTTAGAAAGTAGACCCTTATTAGAAAATCAAATCTGTGCTTGTGTCTTTTGTTTTGTTATCTTCATTTTTAAAGATAAAAGTATATGGTGTGTATAAATGTATGTGTTTTGATTGTTAAATGTCCTCATTCTCTTTGATGCCATTATAAAGGGATACTTATTTTGTTAAAACCACAAAATGCTTGCCTTTGGGCTTAATAGTTGAGGTCTGTTTTACTCTTTGGTCATTTGGTTCAGCAAAGATTATAATCCATACCTTAGGTTTAAACATTAAATTAAAAATAAATTCACAAAAGGTAGAATAAACCCCAAGTCAAAGGTTAAAGAGAACATAGGGGTGGACTTAGTTATGCAATATGGTTATGTGGCACGCACAAGCATTTCCCTATATCGGACCCCTTCCTTTGTATGCCCCCACCATCACTTAGCTCCAACAAAGCTTGTTGGAATGGATCATTTTTTATATCTTGGGAAATATGTTGCTCCCTTTTGCTTCCATCTAACTTTTTTGATCATCTTCCCCTGTGTAGGATTATCAGGTCTTCTCCTGAACCTCGTTCCAATCTTCTTCCCCATTATAACGACTTTCAATTCCTATTTGAGAATTTCATACTTTTAAATATCTGCAACCGTATGGATTTAAATTCTGCAAATTACACCTCAGAAAACAACTGTTCTTCAATATCAAAGGTTTCAACATTCGAAGTTAATTTTTTTCAATAAAAATAGGACAATTATTTATCACTTTTGTGAGTGGATGTAATATAAAAGTGTCATTGAGACAATTATTTATCACTTTTGAACAATATCTCTATATCTCTATATGGAAACAATATTACTAACTTTACCAGAATCAATATTATTATTGGTAGGCCTGGTGATTGCTAGCCTGAAGAGTCACTTGTAGATGAACTGCTAAGAGGTTTCTTGAAGCTAATCAATCTTTTCATGATAATTCCTTGTCATACTACTTCATTGCAGAATTAATTTTTTCACTCCCATTCATCCTTGAGAACTAAAATATAAGCTAACACCTTGGTTGAAGAGATATATCTGTTTCTTCATTTGGCTGCTTTTACTAGTCCTTTAAAGTTAGGAACTCCAACTTTGCACCTCAACTCTTGGACATGGGCTTGTGAAGACCCAAGGCAAGAGCGAGGATGATGTCACTGGCCGGCCCCCCTCATCTCAAGTTCATGCTCTGGGGGTGAATGACCTATGGTGAGGTTTGAGGTCTGACTTTGACTACCAACGAGAGGTCTCATATGTAAGTTTATCAATTAAGGGGTGTTTCTTATAATTCATGTTGAAATACTTCAAATATTGAATTGTTTTCCCGCTTTCCTATTTTGTCTTTTCAGTCATTTATTTCTGCTATCTATATATATCTATCATAGGATTTGTTTCCTTGAAGAGCATTAAATATATTTTTATGTCTAATATGACAGATACTTTTCTGTTTCATTGTTTTAAACAATTGAATGAATGGAACTCCTCTTGACTGGAAATAAATTTGTTACACTATAAAATTGAAATTTGATCATTTCATCCTATAGAAAGGCCTTTATGCTTTCAGGCATTGGGGACAAAAGGAGTTCTTAGTATTAAGTTTGAGATACCCTACATTTTCTCATTGCATGTTTTACTTGTTGATTCCTGTAGGTAATTCATGGTTTGGTGGACAGAATTATGGAAGTTGTCAGTGTACCATTTGTTTCAGTTGCAGATAACTCAGACTATTATATAAGGCCATCTCATGTAAGATTCAAATGGTTTTGTTTAATTAGTATAGGGGAAAAAGGATAATGAACTTTCTTTGAATATTCTAGTAGTCATATCTAGCATAAACACTTTACTGAAATTTATAAATAACATTGCTCTGATGTTTTCTGATTGCAGGAGCCAGAGTTTTTCCTTAGTAGACAAGCAAATATTATGTTTAAAGGGAAGAGCATTGGGGCATTTGGAATTGTGCATCCTGAGGTAGTACAATATGCTGGCATTTTTTAATGTTAGAATGTTAATCTGTTGATTGTTAATAATTATAGTATAAATTATCTAAAGGTTGTCTTACATTTGCTTTCAAGTTGAAGAGCAAGAAGAATGTGTTATTAGCATGCAAATTTTATCTGGAATCAATTCCAGCATTTGAACTCTAATCTAGGTAAGGGTGCTTAAGTTTGAACTTGTTTGAACCATTAGAGATTAATGTAGTCTAATCTACTCATTTTCTGAAGAATCTATCTTTATGATTACTCCAAGTGGACCAATGGTGATTTTAACTATTTATACAAATCTAGTGAATGAGTCAAAAACACCCAAAGAATTATGGGCTAAGATCTAGAAGCATCAAATTTAACTCAAGACAAGTGTGAGTTGTTACTCCAACGTATGTCAAAAGAGTATTCAACCATGTTAAAGTTTCCCTTGAGAAGCCAATCTATAATGGTGAGTTATACCTCATCCATTTCCAAACTTAGGTCATATTAAGAGGTGATTGGGGTCATAGATAGAGGAAAGACCAAACAGTCCTCCTTGAATTTGAATGGTGACCCAAAGATAGTAGTTTCTAAGGTCAACACTAGTTTTGGCACTACTATGGCTGTCCTCTCTTTCCAGTCCATTATTTTGTGTCTTTTTCTTAAAGTGGGAGATGGCTGTAACTTCCAGTTCTTGGTACTTCTTCTCACAGCTGTTTCTTGTATTGTACTCCTTGTTATGCTAAAACTATCACAGCTTCTAAACTGTTCTTCATTACACTAAATTTCATAGAGATTTTCCTTGTCCGTTTAGTTTTTTTTCTGTGATTGATTTACCTTAGCATCATAATTGAAATTGGCTTACCTGAGAGTTTTGGTTGTTCTGTGTGTTGGTTGTGTCTAAGCAGAATTTTATTGTTTATAATTTATAAAGTTAGAATTTCATGTATCTATCAGATCTATTGGTTTCTAGAGTTTTATACTTCAATTGGGATATTGGAGGTCATCAACCAGATTTTGATTTGGAAATTTAGAAGTCAATTTCCATAATTTAGATTTCCAATGTACTTCAAAATATTGTTTTCTACAAGAATTTGGTGAAATATATGAAGCTGAAGAAACTTTGGAACTAGCTTTGGAATAGTTTGAGCGAGTTGCAGGGCTCTATCAAGGTGAAGAAGTTACTAGTACGACTAACCAGTGCCAACTTAAAATTGCACAGTTTGCAGCCCAGCTTGAGTAGTAAGTTATATGAAAGAGAATATTTGTGAAAGTTTTTTGGGATCACATATTTTCACTTTTGGGCTATCAAATGACTAGTGTAGTGGTTGCTTATAATTGGATATTTTTTTGGGGTTTGATTTGCAGATTTATTATTTTCAGTTAATGTGTAGAGACTTGTGGATTTGTGGTTCTTTAAATGAATAATGCAAATGGATTTACTTGTTAAATCTAATATTGTTTGCTTGCAGGAAAATTTTGCTTTCACCGTATTGATTATCTTAAAGGAAGAATTCAACTCTCTCCAAAATCATATCAAAATCTTGAAAGGCTGTGTTATGCTCAAAGACAATTTGGAAATCTTGTTGTTCATCAATAACAAAGTACATGATTTAGTGGATTGTTACAATGAAAAGTTATCAGCGTTTGAAAGGACCATACATAAGCATGCAAGAAGAAAGTTCCCGTTCTGAAGCAAAATTGTCCAGTCCAGACAATTGAGTCAACTCTTTGTCAAGCTACCTTGCCATGCTCGAAAGAGTTATGCTGGTAGTTGGGTATATTCCAATGGCTTTTAGGAAAATATTAACATTTTGTCTTTCCTAGAAATGAATCGTTTGTGTATGTCATGTTATGACATACGTGTTGCTCATGATTGTATGAACAAGTTTATAAACTATAAATAAAAAAATACTTATTGGCATTTACTTTATGAATTTGGATTAGGATGCATTATTTTCTTTGTTTTTTATGAACATTATGCTTTGTGTATTCGACAACTGTTCATTGTTCCAACTTCAAAATCATTGATAATTTCTATTATAATTTTCCATCGCATTTGAAAAATAAAAAATAAAAACTCCAACAAATAGGAGGACGACGAGAATTTGAAAGCATTGAATTGTTTATTTTTTTAATACATTTTTGCATATTGTCTCTAAAGAAACAATTTTTACATATTGTATCTATAGAGACAATGTCTTTAATCCCAACTATTGTCTTTAAAGAGACAAAAGTGAAATTGTCTCTAAAGAGACAAAAATACTTCTATGTCATATTGTCTTTATAGAGACAATTTCATATTGTCTTTAAAGAGACAAAAATACTTCTATGTCATATTGTCTTTATAGAGACAATTTTATATTGTCTTTATAGAGACACCCCCTTAAAGACAATACTTGAGACAATAAACAACTTTTTTTTTGTCTCAATTTAAGACAATATACTCAAATATTGTCTTAAAAATGTCTTAAATACCCCCTTGGTGTAGTAGTGTAAATTTGTCACAAGATGAGAAAATGGGGGTTCCCAACAGGGTTTCTGGTGTCAGACTGCTGGAAATCCCGGTGGGGTTCCCCCACATATAATAGCTTATCAGCTAATTTCTTTTTCTCCTTTTTAACTCCTTATTTATCGTCTTACAATGGGTAAAAAACGGTGGTGCTTTTTTTAACTTTACGGTGGGTTGAAATTCCCTTTTTCTTTTTCCTTTATAATCCCTAGAAACCTGCAGACGAATTTAACAGACATGATGAAGTCGCACAACCAAATGATTGACCTACCTGTTGAATACAACGTGATGGGTACGTTTTGCAGGGAGCTAATCAGACTGGACGGGAACCCACCTTTTTTCTGTCGTCAGACTGGGGGAAATGCCGATGGGCTTTGCCCATGTAGAATAGCCTATCGGCTAATAAATAAAATAACATATCAATCAAAAACATTGGGAGACAAAGTTGGATGAAGGTGTGGGCAGTATGCTAATGCTTTAGGAACTTCAAGCAAATGTGGTGGCACTCGATTTTTTTCGTCATCCTCTATACCTACGTGGAAAAAGGAATGCAAATTATGGCGTGAGGAAGAGGGATTTTGTAGAAGAGGGTAAAGCAACAAAGGAGAAAGAAAGAAATTGCACAAAAAGGGCAGAAGACTGAAAACACGAAGTTTTGGAGAGACAGAGAAAAGGCATCGGAAGAAGCAATTTTAAGCATTGCATGTTAAGTTTTTCTGCATTATATTTCGTGAATGGTGGGTCTTTGTATACATGATGCTTGTGTGAAAGCTCAATCAACAATGTCATTCGTACCAACACTAAAGATAAGCACTTTCTTTCATATTTTCTATATAAATATGTTTACTTCTGAATTAGTTAATCAAAGGTGATCAAGATAGGTCGACCCTTTCTCCTGATTACTATTATAAATAATTTTATTGATATTTTGGAGGTGTTTCGGCCTGAACTTACTAGTTGCCTTTGTTTAAGATATTTTGAGGCCCTTGCTACCAACCACTTGAACTTACTTTGTAAATAAGAAATTTTATGAGACCTCTTTTCTTTGAGGTATTTTAACAATCTTAGAACCACATAAATGTATCAAGGCATTGTTTTTCAATGATTTGATTATGGATTCTTAACCTTGAGTTACCCTCAAAATGCTAAAATCTAGGATATTGTGTTCTTATGAATGGATTTCTCAAATAATATTTAACATTTTAAATTATTTATTTGTAATCCAACAAATTATAATTGTTCCTATGTGTTCATGACACTACATTTTTACTTCATAATTTAATAATGGACCTTGTTCTAGACATTCTAGAGCTAGCTATACATTATGGCTAGGAGATTGTCTACTTGAAATCTATATTTCTAGTGAGGAAAAAGAACCCTATATCATAGAATGAACTATAGATTTAGTAAGAAGGTATGTTATATTCAAATTTCACACTTTATGTATGCATGTTTTAGAATTATAGGTAAATTTTTAATAAATTTTGATATTATAAGGAAATTCTTGGGTAAATTTACATGAAGGGTCCTTTGGCTTAAAATAGTCTTCACTATATTTCTTATATTGATTAAAGAGTCTTGTTCCTATCCTAGGAATTTCATATGATTGAAAATGTTTTAAATGGGAAATTTTCTTTTGTAAAGTGATATCCCAAGGTCATAAGATTGTGCTTTTTGACCTCTTGGAAGGATTTATATGCCATAAGTTTCCTAAAGCATCTTGACATTGTCAAAAGCATACAAAGGCCAAACTTAGGGAAAAATATTCCAACCTACTATGAAGGAGATATATCATCAGTTCATGAACAAAATGGTAGGTCTCAACAAGCCTTGTGATGGTAAGAAACATAAAAAATAAACAGTTAAACATTGTACTATGATAATATTGGATATAATAAAGAGGTATGAAAGAGATAAATATGACAATCAAAATTCAAGTTCTTTGCACAATCAAGAGAGAGGATAGGGTAAAGAGATAAAATTGTTATAGTATAGTCATTTATAGGAAAAGGACAGTTAAGAGATAGTCTAATTAAAGTGTTTGGTAGTTTCAAGGGTTATATGATGGTGGGGGTTAAGGCATGGTTGATACTTGAAATGCAATTGGAAAACTCTTATCCTTCTGCAACTCTACAGAGACATTGTTCTCAAAGTCTTTCATTAAAGATTCTATTCCTAGGAGAGGACAGTGTATGCTAAACATACAGAATTGTGACAGTGTGTGAGCTTCCAACCAAAATCACTTTCAAGACAATTCTTTCCATTGGTTTTCTATTGTTGGTTCGAGGCTTGAATACATTTGAACTAGCTATAGCCACATTGCTTTCGCTATCTAGTTGAGAAAAAGCGTAAAATTAGCATTAGAGCTTCTAGAACAATATCTGCCATTGTTAAACTCCTGGACTCAATTTCTAACCAAGATAGCATGTTATAAATGCCTTGTATGATGTATCTACATTTGAGGGAAATAGGTCCCACATCATTTTGGCAAATCTTTTTCTAAGTCTATTTCCTTTCTTTTTGTTGGTAAATTGACTACACAAAAAAGTACACCATAGGCTTGTCTAACCTACATCATGACAAACATTTTATGTTACAATAGTAGGAGGCAACTTAGTTTTTCTATGAATCACATGACATATTGCTTAACGAAGGTGGAAGTTATTGGTCTTCGAGAGCTACTTGAAGTTGTTGTTTCTTCCTCAAGATGTTGGGTTGGTTCAGACATTTTCTAGTGTGATGATGTCTTTTCTCTATAACATCATTTTTACAGTGGTGTTCACATGGGTGTGAGGGAATAAGTAGGTAAAAGCGGGATAAAAATGAAGCATGATATTCTGAAGGGGTGCAAGACTATATAATAGTAAAGAAAGAGACATTGCCAAGTAGGGAAAAATGTGCATAAAGGGAAGAGTTGAAAATGTCTTCTTTTGAAAAGATTTGAGCATTTCGATCACGTTACCTGAGAATTTCTAGGGTTTGGTTGAATGTCAGAGTTTTTCTAAGAGTTTCACTGTTATCCCTAGCGACCTCATTCCAAAAAATATGTGACATTGTAGGATAAGAAGAAAAGCAATTGTGGGTATGCGCCCACCATGAATAGTCAATCTTGTAGTAGAGATCCTCAATAATATGTTTTCCTGTCAAAGCAACAAAGCGAAGACGTGACACACCAAAAGACTGTGCAAACACAATTCAGTTCACATCAAGGATTTCAAAGACATGACATAGAGGTTGTGGATGCCACGAAGCTTTAAGAATGTCTGGTCAAAAGTTTAGTTGCTAAGAGAGATGACCGGGTGTCATGCATTTTTTATCATAGTGCTTGTACATGGGATATCTCTAGTCATCCATCAAATTCAACATTACATGGAGGATATGCACAAAATGGGCTAGTTGAGAAGGTTTAGAAAATCATGATAAAATGCACTTCTATGCACAACTTCCCTTTGCATAATGGTTATGTTCTTTTTTATTTTACTTGACTGGAGCAGACATGTATGGTTGCATATATACTATCTCAAAATGCATATACAAATTTCAAGAATTCAAAGTTACTTTACTGCAGATGAAGAAATGGAATTCAAAGAATTTTCTCAGAGGCCTGATGCCTACACAAAGGTCTATGGCATGTCTTCTATTCAGAGGATCAAGGAAAAGATTACTAGATGGATTTAGGTTAAGAGGAGATATCAATGTTTTTCCAAGTTTTAAAGGCTAGAGGTAGAGGATTTCTTCACAAAAAAATTAAAACTTAGAAAAAAAATTCAACACAGAGCTGTTGCTCACCAAATTTCTGTATGCTCTCATTCGCATTAAAAATCAAAAGCAAAATACATATACAAATATAGGTAAAAGTTAAAAGTCACGTGAAAAACATTCATGGAAGGGAGGGCATGAAATAAAATTTATTACAAATTACCTAACTAACTTTTCCTGAACAAAACATATTTAATAAAGTGTCCTTTACATTAATATTAAAACTTAAATATCAAAATTTTCCGTAGTACAAAATATCCTTGGCAGAGGCGGCTTGGTAGATGGTTCCCCACGGTATCACAACGGGTAACAACCCATATTGTGATATCGCGGGCAACGGTTTGTTGATGGCAGTTAATGGCTAGCGATGGTCTCTGGACGATGGCAGGTAGGAGGACGACATCAGCTGGAGGTGATGGTAACAGTTGGGTTTATATTCCAACACTCCCCCTTGAACATAATTGCATAGTCCACCATGCCCAATCTATTT
>VDFB02048394.1:0-25457 GCA_007258455.2 Sequoia sempervirens
ATGAATGAGAAATAAATGATTTAAAAAAGTTGGTCTAGTCACTTCATTGCAAATCGGGAGTGAGTGACATGGCATTCGTTTACCATATCTAAGCGTTTGCAACTATAGTTTCCACTGTTCATAGATTTCTATTTCCAATCTCAATTGTAGATGTACTACTCCAAACCTTCTTAAATGTAGTATTTAAATTTTTTATTTATTATAAATTATAAGTATTCAAATATTTTAATATATATTTATGATACAATTTTATATATGATCCCATTAAATAAAGTTGTTTTAATTGAATCTTATAAATGGTACACTAGTTTAAGAAATTAATTTAGTAGAAACTACACAATTATGTCAAAGTTTATGGTTAATTAATTTTGATATAATTAATATGTTGATACCATTTTAATAATATTCTCCAAGAAGTTGTTTGGTCTGCCGAGGATAGGAATTATACAAAAGCCAGATAAATCGAACAATTTTTTTCATATTGGGTACAATCGTTTGGACCATTTGTGATATATATCGTATATTAATATATGTAAAAATATCTAGAATTATTCATTTGATAATTATGATATCTAAACTGGCATAAGCTATCCTCGATCCAACTTTAAGCACTTTGTGGTGAATCTCTGTGAAACCCAGCAACTGCTAAAATGAAAAAAATTGGGGAATAAAATGTGTTTAGAATAGAAACAATGAAATAGGAGTGAAGAAGTGTAGAATGGGGTTAGGGCATTTGTAGGTCCTGTACATTTTTATTGAATGTTTTTAACAGTTTTGTTGCTTTTGTACTAAGCGACATTAGGATAGAGACCTCACTGAGTTCCTTGGGGTGCTCTAGGACATCACCTTATTGTAGCTCCAAAATGAGGCAGGGTGTTGGGAAAAGTACCCAGTAACACTCAGAATATACAATGTAAATATATGTAAAAATATATACAAATTTGTGATATGTCTTGTTCAAATCCATACTAGTTTCTCTATGGGGATTCATATTTTGGTGAACGTTTAGATCATTTTATTGTTTGGAAACTTCTAGGGTGTTTATGGAGTATTCATTTTTTAAGTTAATTATTAGCTACATGAAGTTTAGTCTTTGTGCCATTAAATAAATTTCATGTGAAGTATAATTGTGGAATTTAAATTTTTTTATTGTTTCATCGACTTCAAATGTTTCGTATGTAGTTTAAAGGTTAGGATTTTAAGATCTTATCTATTTCTAATATTATAATTGAAAGCCATAATAATTTCATTATATTAATATTATATAATTATTAATTAGAAAATGAATACAAAATTGACAACATTCAAATCTAAAAGTGTGAAAGTTAAGTGTGTTTTGAAAGGTATGGGGGAGTCTTGGAGCTTGGTCAAAAGTGATAAAATTATGAAAAATAACATGCCTTATGAAGGTCCATGTGGTTTCAAAGGCATTAAATTGGGCTTGATGGCAAGGAATCTGCCCCTTGACCTTGCCTTGTATCACAATAGGGAGTGTGTCAAGGAATTGTCCCCAACCCTTATGAGGGATGTTGCTCCTCGATCTTGTTGGGGGAACTACCCCAAGATCCACATGAGGAGCACCACCCCTCAAGGCATTGCACTCAAACCCTTGTGAGAGACGTTGCTTGTCAACCATGCTAGGGATTGCCACCCTAAATCCCTAATTTTATTTTTAGTTTGTTTCTATACCTTGATGCTATTAAAATGCCTTGAAATGAAAAAATAGTAGGTTTTTCTCTTCTTTTCTATTTTTTAAAAGTTTTTTGATCATACGATTTTTTCCCTATTTTTTGAAAAAATCTTGTACTTTTGGTTTGCCAATTTTTTCCCCAAAAGATTTTTGCAGGTATGGTACATATCATCAATGGAACAAAAGTACAGCTAAAACAATAGATGCCTCTAATGAGCATATCTATGCAAACTTTAACCATCAGCTTGTTGAAGATTACAGCTGCGGGCCTCTACTTCCAGCCGCGATTTCATAAAGCAATAAATGAAATGTAGCCTAACGGCTATTTAATTTATTGGAGACACCTTTTAGTGAAGAGACACTTCACTTAAAAGATAAACAATATTTATTATTGTAGCCAACCTCTCTTTGATAATCACCACTCTTCATGATGGCCGACCTCTTGTAGAAGAGACACATCTCTTGGAAGAAGCCACATTCACTTTGTATATATAGGCGATCACTCTCTTCATTCAATCATTCATTTTTCATTATTGTTCAAGTTCGCACTTAGTAAGAGATCGAGCATTGCCTTCAACAGATTGAAGTCTTCAAGAGGGTCGAAGTGATCATCTACAAGGAGATCGATATTATCTTGTATTGCATCAAGTGAGGTGTTGATATTCGGCCTTATGATTGGCCTTATTGTAAAGAAAATTGCTGGTTATTATTCAATATATAAGTGATATATTGTTGCTGGGTTTTTCTCCCTCAAGTTGGAGGGTTTTCCCAGGTTATATGCTGTGTCAAATTGTTTAAAATTGTTGTAACAACCTATCCAATCAATAGATTTAAATTTCAACTGTCAACTAACTTTCAGCTGAGCTGCAACTAACTTGTTTTGAAACTAGGGTTTCCAAATTGTTTCCAACTAATTCTAACAAGCAACTATCTTTTGAATTTTCAGTTTCAGCTGACATGTAACATGTAACGATTTTCCACCAACTGTTCATGACAGATCAAAACTAAATAACTGTCAAACTAAGGTTTCATTTGCAGTTAGACGGAAAGGAAAATTCAATTCTGATGTCATTACATCATACAATTCATCAACTAACTTTTAATTTCATTTTCTGTTGAAAAGAAAGCAATTAATTGTAAACATATAATAGGAAATCGCAGAAGGATAATAATTACTTTTCTTCACTTCCAGAAGATAACGAACCATTACTACAGCTATGAAACAAATATAACAGCTGAGTGAATCAAGTAACTATCTCACTAATTAACAGCAAAATCTTGCAACATACATTATCATAAAAGAATAACATTCATGGCATAAATGAAAATAAACTTTAATTAACATTGCGTGTACCTGGATTTACGAATGAGGAAGAAATACATTGCCATCATCTTCATGCTGTTATACTTGGAAATCTTTATCAAGGAGGGAAAGAGAATTATCATCAGGGGCTTTACCGCCCAACCAAGACCTGCTGGTTTCCTGAGTTTCTTCAACTGAAGAACCCGCCCTTCGCGAGGTTAATCAACATGGATCAAATTATCATCATGCCTCTGAGCTTGGTGTCAAGGACCTATATCTCCTGATCGACCTTGCTAAGGGTTCCTCCCAACTAGAAAGGTCATTCTGATCAATGATATATCTGGTACTTGATAGTTGACAGATGCTAAATCTAGCATCGTACCTTGGCCAAGGATTTTAATATTTTTCGGCATTCCTGTGCCGATGTCTCTGGCACTACTGTGCCGACATCACTGGCACTACTATGCCGTCAACATTCACACCCTTGCCCGACATGACAACTCTCATATCAAGTTCTAATTTTATAAAAGCAATTTCATTACCATTCTTCGTAGTTCGAGGTTCAATCTTAACCATAGGTTTTAATTTTGCATTGCCATATATTCAATTCTTTCTTCTTAAATCAGGGTTCAACATTTTATCAAGCAAATTATGAGAATCTTGGCCCATTGTCAAAACTGACAAACATTTCATTAAAGACATTCGGTTAACTTAACTCTTTAAGAAAAGAGAGAAGACTTGACCTTTAAGAAGGTTTCATTCGGTTAATGGTCTCAAAATGAAAGGAGAGAGTTAAAATTCAGAAATTCAATACAAAGAGGAGGAAAGCCATGGCTAGGTCATTCGCTACTTAAACCAGAGAGAAAATGTATTTCACGGATTCTAGATCAATTCAGTTTGAGGATTGAAGAGGGACCCCAAAGCAAGGCAACAAATATTCAAGATTAAACAAGAGAGTTCTTCCATCGAACATGATTTGAAATATAAATAAACAAGAATCAGTCCAGAGATTCATCAAGACTTTTTGTGCTCCAATTTCTTCTCATCAGATGACTAACAATCAAGTCATATTCATAAATGAAACGACGTCAGAGAATGATATGCTAATCTTGCAACATAAATTTCCATTCAGATGAAGTTATTTCAGAGTTTTTAGAGATGAGAAAGGGTTATATCTTAACCACAAAGTTATACTTCTAAGAAGAAACAAAATTGTCACTAAGGATTTTACTAATAAGCTTTTATGCAATTCCAAAAGGTCTCGATTAGGCAGAGTATTTCAGATTCCTATCAAGGAACTTCTCAATTGGTGACAACATAGTCAAATAACGTATAAGCCTTTATAGGGAAGATGAAAGACTCGTTTCCATAATCCTTTATGACGAGCGAATTCAATGATATATTTGTAAATATACTTTCATTCTAATTTTCATTTAAGATATAATAAGGATTCAGAAGAAATAATTCGCTTAAGCCAATTAAGTTAAGACCTGGTTTCATAAGTTAATAGTTTATCACTTTCTAGGCCAATTAAGAATATCAACATACTTAACATTGACGAGACAAGAAAGAAACTAGAGCTCTAGATGGAATTTATTTGGTTTAAGAACCAACTCGGATGAAGAGCAAAACAGAGAAATTGAAGGAACTCGACTGATATAGATTCTAGACTAATGAAAGAGATACATTGAATCGACCATTCAATCCCTTAAAGAACCTACTCATTACCATAACCGAATTTCATTTTAAGCTCAATATGTCCAGAATTTTCCACAAATATCATCTTAAATGCAAGACCACATTATACCGAAATAAAACTATGTAAGTATGTAAGCACAATTTAACTCCATACGTGCCTGGTGATGAAATAACTAGATTATAGCACCCTCGATTTCTGGAAGAGCCCGCTGGAGACCACCGTGATGGAGATTCGAATCCAAGGTTTATTTATTCCGACCCTTGAGCAAGGTTCAAAAATTAAGTTACAGATGAACTTTGCGACTTCCTCCAAGCACATATTTCCGACAAAGATGACACTAAGGTTAAAGAAGAACAAAGACGGAATAATGAATCAAATTGACACTGAGGAAGATGACAACCTCCCAAGAACATTAGAATGCGGAAAATATATATTTAAAGGCAACATGAATAAGTTAGGAATTAAGGATTAATGGCGTCAAGCTGGCTAGTTGCAGGTGAAAAAGAACCTAGACTTTCCGAGAGAGAATGAGATGAAAATCGATGACCCCCCCCAAAAACTCTCGAATCATGAATTCCCAAACTTTTCCCCTCCTCTTCTTGTCTTTTTGTTTGTCCATTCTTGGACGTTTCAAGATGGAGGTGGCGTGAGCACGGGAATTCCCTTCCAAAAACCGATTCCACTCCAAAATTTCAAATTAATTAATTCTCAAATTCAAGCCATTCGATGATTTAAAATTCAAATTGATAACCTTTAGTTTATATCGTTCCATTATTAATTTAATGTTCAATATTCACTTGCGGGATTAAAATATTTATCAAGAGTCGCCTCACTCCACTTTTGAAAGGATATAATAAATTTTTAAATTGTATCTTTTATATTTATTTAATATCTGATTAATCATTTGAAATCTTTCACAAGATGATTAAAGATTTATACATTTTAAATTAGCTTACAAAATAAATAACTACCATTAATTATTTAAGGCCAAGTTACGATGTCGATTCACTGACTCATACTGACTCGAGGTTGATGATAAAATTGATCCTTCTTACACATCCTCTCTGTGATGATATTTCCCTATCTCTCGTGGCATCGACAATCTTGCATCCACTGACAAGGATTATGGTTAGATCGTTCTCAACGGCCTAATAATATGCATTAAATTTAATCTCATGATCTCTTTCAATATCTCGTGAACAATAAATTCACTGGCAAATTAAAAAGTTCACTAACTAACATTACAGTTACGATAAAAGAACAACTATTGTAAATTTTTCATAATCACATGAAAGCAGTTACCTGCAACTGACATTGTATTCGAACTACATAACCAACATATAGTCTCAATGCGAGGGATGTGACAATTGCTCTATATCTGCTTATTTAATTTCTGATCCTAAAACTAACATGGTATCAGAGCGGTTTTAAGAAAGATCGTGATCAGATTTCTATAAGCAGCGATATCTTCCACCCTCATTCTCATCTTTGTGTGTCTATCTTATCTACGAAAATGGTGAACGGACTTAAGGTTGAAGATAGACTCGATAGTGCCTCTAACTTCACCTCTTGGAAGTTTAGAGTTCTGATTGCATTGGAAGAAAATGACATTCTTGAGTTCGTGGAGAAAGAGGTACCCAAATCTTCCGATGAGACTAGGCAGACTCAATGGAGGAAGAATGGCACAAAGGCCAAGAAGATATTGATTGATTCAGTGAAAGATCACTTTGTGCATATTATCTCCAAGTTAAAGACAGCAAGAGAGATGTTCAAGACTTTGGAGGGACTATATGAGATCAATAACACTAGTAGAGCTCTTGCATTGAGGCAACATCTTCATCACATCAAGATGGTGAAAGGAGATTCAGTCATCTCCTTCTTCATGAAGATCACGGAGTTGAGAGATCAGCTTTGTGCCATTGGTAATATGGTTGATGATAAAGACTTAGTCATGTTGGTACTCAATGGTCTTCCTCAATCTTGGGAGCCATTCATCCAAGGTAGTAGTGGAAGATCGAAGCTACCAAAGTTTGATCGACTTACGGCAGATTGTATTCAAGAGGAATCAAGATTGGCAACAAGAGGAATGGACGGAGTTCTAACAATGAAGATAATCATGTTCTTGCTGCTCAAACTTCGAAGAGGAAAGGAAAAGAAGGAAGGAAGGCAATTTCAAGAAGAAGAGAGATAGAAGATCGGATGGTGCTCCTAAATCTAAGAAGAAGAAGGATCTCTCCCATATACAGTGCTTCAGATGTGACAAGTTTGGTCACTATGCGAGAGATTGTGCAACAAGACCTAAGCAACATGCTTCTACTGCGGATGTGAATAATGTCTCTCCTTAGAAGGACTCAAGAGATAATTCAAGCGGATTTCTATTTATCTCAGCCCGATCAGGCAATGTTCCAATTGATAGCAACACTTGGTTGATTCATAGTGGCGCTTCTCGTCACATTACTGGATTTAGAGAACATCTATCAGATTTGGTGGAGAGAAATACCAACATTCAAGTAATAATTGGAGATGATGCATGCTATTCAGTAAAGGGTGCAAGAGCCTCCTCTCTCCATCTAGACTCCGACATTTCTCTTCATTTGAGTGATGTGTTGTTCGTTCCAGGGATCAAGAGGAACCTTGTATCAATTTCAGCTTTGGAGGACAAAGGATATCAAGTTACATTTTCTGAAGGAAAAGTTCTTGCTTGGCCGAAGAACTCTAGCATCAAGACAACCCAAGTGATTGGTGTTCGGCAAGAGAGTCTTTATAGACTTTCCATTCGACCAATGCAGGCATTGTTGCATGATTCCACCATTTCAAGTGAGCTTTGGCATGGAAGACTTGCTCACCTCCATTTTAGAGCATTTCCATCCATGGAGAAGATGGTCACTAGCCTTCCAAAACTCAGTCAGGAGCATGAAGGTACTTGCTGAGGATGCGCATTGGGTAAGAATAGTAAAGGTCCTTTTCATAGTAGTGAAAGTAGATATAAATGTATTCTAGATCTTGTTCATTTTGATTTGTGTGGTGCAATATTTGTTGCTTCTTTGAGTGGTTTTTGGTATGATGTAATTTTCATTGATGACTACTCTAGAAAGACTTGGATTTATTTCTTAAAGACTAAAGAATCTGAAGAGGTACTTGAGAAATTCAAAGAATTTAAGGCTCAAGTAGAGAACTTGTCCGGGAAGAGGATCAAAGTTCTGAGATTTGACAATGGAGGAGAATACATCTTTGGAGGCTTCCGTAACTTTGTATCGAGGCTGGGATTAAGAGGGAGTTTTGTGTCCCTTACAATCCTCAGCAGAATGGTGTTGCAGAAAGGAAGAATAGATCCATTGTTGAAGCAACTAAAGCCATGATCCATGATCAAGACTTACAAACCTTCCTTTGGGCAGAAGCATCTAGAACTGTAGTGTATGTTCAGAATCAAAGCCCTCATTGTATTCTGGAGAACATGACTCTTGAAGAAGCCTTCACAAGTGTGAAGCCTGAGGTTAGTCACTTGAGAATCTTTGGTTGTCTTGTGTATGTTCATGTGCTTAAAGATAAAAGGACTAAGTTGGAACCATTTGGCAAGAAAGGAATATTTGTGGGTTACAGTGAATCTTCAAAAGCCTACAAGATTTACATTCTAGGTCACAAACAAATAGAGATCAGCAGGGATGTCACTTTTGAGGAAGATGTTGCATTCAAGAGATCTAAAGGTTCATATATGGAGATAGATAATGAAGACCAAGAGACTCCTCAGGACATGGAAGTTGATCATACTCCTGAGATTCAAAGGGAGTCTACTGAACTAGAAGAAGATGATGATCTAGTTGAGCCTTTGGAACCAACTAATGGGCCAAGAAACATTGTCATAGGTCGAAAGAGACCTCTATGGGCTAGGAAAACAATGCAGGAGGCAGAAAAGTTTGCAGCTCCTAGAAGAACACTCAGAGAAAGCAAAAGACCGCAGAAGTTTCCAAGCTAAGTTGCATTAATGAGTCATATTATTGAATCTGAGCCTTCCAGTGTTGAGGATGCATCAAGCCAACAAGTATGGAGAGATGCTATTGCTGAAGAATATCAATCTATCATCAAGAATGATGTTTGGGATATTGTACCAAGACCAAAAGGGAAATCTGTTGCATCTTCCAAATGGCTTTTCAAGATCAAGCATGCGGCTGATGGAAGCATTGAGAAGTACAAGGCTAGATTTGTGGCTAGAGGATTCTCTTAGAAAGAGGGAATGGATTATGAAGAAATCTTTGCTCTGGTTGCTCGTTATACATCCATCAGGACTATCATTGCTATTGCAGCAGCTAAAGGATGGAAGTTACATCAGATGGACATGAAGACAACATTCCTTAATGGTGTAATTGAAGAAGAGGTATACATTGAGCAACTTGATGGCTTTGAGATTCATGGGAAGGAGTCTCATGCTTGTAAATTGAAGAAGGCTTTGTATGGCCTTAAGCAGGCTCCTCGTGCTTGGAATGAGAGGATCGATCGATACCTGATGAGCTTGGGCTTCTCCAAGAATGATGCTGATTCAAACTTGTACTTCAAGGTAGTTGATGGTGAGGCATTAATCTTGGTTCTTTATGTTGATGATCTATTTCTTACTGGAGCAGAATATCTTATTATCAAATGCAAAGAGTTAGCTTCTGAATTTGAGATGAAGGATCTAGTATAGGTGCCTTACTTCCTAGGATTGGAAGTGTGGCAGAGGCCTAATGAGATCATTCTGAGTCAAGGAAAGTATACTATAGACATCGTAAAGAGATTTGGTATGATGGATTGCAAATCCATGTCTACACCGATGGAGACGAATTTGAAGAAATTGAGTGAGTCTGCAGCTAGTTTAGATTTGGTGGATCCCACTATGTACAGGCAGTTGATTGGATTGTTGATGTATCTAGTCAATACTAGACCGGATATTTGCTATGCAGTGAGTGCACTTAGTCAGTTCATGTGTGAACCAAGGCAAATTCATCTAGTTGCAGCTAAGCATATCTCAGTTGCAGCTAAGCATATCCTGAGATACTTGCGTGGCACAATTGGATATGGCTTGAGATATTCTTCCGGTGTTGATCTATGGTTGCAAGGATATTCTGATTCTGATTGGGCAGGGAGTGTGATTGATCGGAAAAGCACCTCTGGATGTTGCTTTAGTTTGGGATCTGCGATAATTTCTTGGTGTAGTAGGAAGCAGTCTTCAGTGGCACTAAGCACTACAGAGGCAGAGTATATTGCAACTTGTGTAGCAACTTGAGAAGTAGTGTGGCTTCGGAAGCTCCTTGCAGGATTGTTTGGGCAATCATTGGAGCCAACTATTATTCATTGTGATAATCAAAGTTGTGTGAAGCTTTCTGTCAATCCCGTGTTTCATGACAAAACAAAACATGTTGAGATCAAATACCACTATATTAGAGATATGGTATTGAGGAAAGCTATCCAGTTGAGATACATTTGTACTAATGAGCAGACGGTTGATATTCTCACCAAGCCTCTCTTCAGAGTAAAGTTTGTGCACTTTCGAGACAAGCTTGGAGTTGTGGAGAATCGAGCCCTAGTTGAGAGGGAGACTCAGCATCAGTGATCTTCTATGATTTGTTTTAATGCATCTTTCTTTGTGAGAGAAATTTGAGGTGAAAGCCCTTGTTTCCACCCCCTGGGAGTAGCCATGGTGGATGTCATGTTGAGTGACTCCATGACAACATCACGTTGAGAGACTCCGTGATGATTTTCTTGTACTTGTGTTTATTCACCCTCTGGGAGTAGCCATGGTGGGCGTCATGTTGAGATGATAACATCACGTTGAGTGACTCCGCGATGGGCACTTGTGCACATGTTCTTTTCCATACATGGGAGTAGCCATGATGGACGATATCACGTTGAGGGACTCTGTGATGAGCTCTTTTCCACAAATGGGTGTAGCGATTGTGGATGTCATGTTGAGAGACTCCATGACATTGAATATCTGGAAGTATCCCTCCCTAGCTGAGAGGGAGTGTTGAAGATTACAGCCGCGGGCCTCTACTTCCAGCCGCGATTTCATAAAGCAATAAATGAAATATAGCCTAATGGCTATTTAATTTATTGGAGACACCTTTTAGTGAAGAGGCGCTTCACTTTAAAGATAAACAATATTTATTATTGTAGCCGACCTCTCCTTGATATTCGCCACTCTTCATGATGGCCGACCTCTTGTAGAAGAGACGTATCTCTTGGAAGAAGCCACATTCACTTTGTATATATAGGCGATCACTCTCTTCATTCAATCATTCATTTTTCATTATTGTTCAAGTTCACACTTAGTAAGAGATTGAGCATTACCTTCAGCAGATCGAAGACTTCAAGAGGGTCGAAGTTACCATCTACAAGGAGATCAATATTATCTTGTATTGCATCAAGTGAGGTGTTGATATTCGGCCTTGTGATTGGCCTTATTGTAAAGCAAATTGCTGGTTATTATTCAATATATAAGTGATATATTGTTGCTGGGTTTTTCTCCCTCAAGTTGGAGGGTTTTCCCAGGGTATATGCTGTGTCAAATTGTTTAAAATTGCTCTATATCCGCTTATTTAATTTCTGATCCTAAAACTAACACAGCTCAATAAAGTGGAGAATCTTTTTAGTCTAAACTTAGTCTCCTTATATGCAATGTAAATGACCGTTCTAATTTTTCATCAATGAAGTATTAAAATGAACACTTTGTAACAGGAGTTTTAAACCTGTAGGTCCTTGAAAGTTTATTAAGGGTTTACTAAAGGTTTTGAGGAAGGGTTCACAGAGGATATTTGTTGGGTTGAGAGGAAGTACTTTCACTTGTTTGTATATGTATGTATTGTCAGTACAATTGTTTTTCAATATGTATTCAGTATTCTTAATGGGATAGAAACATAGTTTTGTGAGTTTTTTATACTGAATACATAAAAGAATTATCCTCTTTTCCAGGAAATATTTTTGGAACATGTAGCAGAAAATGTTTAGTTCTATTACCAACCATAATTCAGGGCGAATTTGATTTGCTCTAGCGATTCCCTGATTCTGAGGAAACTTGATCCAAGTTTGGGTGCTTGTCAGGGCAATTTGTGGCACACAGGCCCTTTATTTAGATTGCAGAAATTCACGCATAACCTTAATTCCCTGTATTCATTATGGAGTGGGATCAAATTGGCTGCACAGTTGGGATGATTAATGGGATTAGTATTCCTGACAGTCTGCGTCTTCTCAATCTCTTGTTTGATTGATCTCTGGTTTTATTGCTCCTCAATTATAAACTTTTTGCTTAGGAAAACAGATGATATTGCACAAAGATCCAAACATATTGACTTTTCTGTGTAAAACTGGCACCAACAGAATACATTCAACCGAGATAAATATGAAAACCTTCAGTTCAAAGAAAACTATTTAACATGCAGAAGCTGCCTTTGGATAGAAAATTCCAGGTAGAAGAAATTAGAACTTTTATCCTTATGTAATAATTATGACCAACTTGAGAAGATATTTGTTTATTTTGAAATAATTATCTGACTCCTCATTAACATTGATTTTTCTTAGATTCCTTGGTCCATGAAACAATGATGATTCATTTGTGTCAGTCACATAAGCCTCTTGTCTCCCTTTGTTCTTGTGGTGCTGATATGGCATCTCAATTGGTGGGTTTCGTGTTCAATTACTTCCAGTTTCTTGGCTCAAGAATAATCTTTTCCTGCCCAAATGTTGAATGATGAACTTAGCTGGTTTTATTGGAAGATATTTAATGGTCATTACAGATATTTGTTAGATGGTAGTCATGAGATGGTTGGTAGTTACAAGTTTGTTGACAGTTTCAAACAGTTAATGAATATCACTTTTTAAATGTAACTTGAACATTAATATATGAAGCATTGTTCCCTCTTCTTATTATTTTCTCTTGTTCTCTATTGTATTCTTCCTAAGGTTTAGACCCTTAGCTCCACTTCACTTGACTTTCCTTGAGTTGTCTCCACCCAAACTAAATTTGGATCACTGGGATTGAGGTTGAAGCTTGAATGAAGTGAGAGTCCAATTGATTGAAGTGACATAGACAAGTTGTGACAGGGTCAAGGATTCGGGGAGGAAATGGAGAGATGTTGTTAAAAAACAAAGATCAAAGACAGATTGTAGAAGCAGTCTGAACAATCCTCTGTCAAATCTTTATGATATAGCAGCAGTCTATTGTAAGCTGCAAATTCCATTCAGAATCAGATTCGTGTCTTCAATCTAAAGAGCAGGCAGTGGATCCGATTTTTTTTTGGTGAAATCCAAATTGGATTTTCTGATGGAGATCTCATTCAAACAAACCTAGATAGGCAGTTTTTTACAGTCTGGCAGAAAGACAGGCCTGAAGAAACAAAAGTAACAAAGTATTTCTAAATTTTACTCGTATATGAGAAGTAATTCTGGATTTCTCATCAACATTCGAAGTCTGTTGGTGTTTTAATTTGCATCTTTTAGTACAAAATAGATGTGTAGTATGTTGGTAAACAGATTTGTCGCTGTGATATTTCACTGCAAACAGCCCAGACTCGTCCAATGGACAGCAACAAATGCACCAACAGTTGGAGCGATCGCTATTGGATTAGTGTTCTTCCTCTACATTTGAGAGGGGCAGCTCCCCCATATCATATTAATTTGAGTTTTGCAGGGGTATGCTTTTAGCCAGAAAGAAAAAATGACACACAAAAAGAAAAAAATATAGAGAGAAACCCTATATTAGAGACATAAGAAAATCACCTAGACTTCTCAAGAATAGACTTGAAATAAAAGTGAACAAAAACAAATAGTGACACAAAGTTCAACAGTTTGTGCCCACCACAATAATTGATAAGACTTGCAATTACCCCTTTTCAACATGTAAGATAAATGAGGAATTGATCACACATTAAACATAAGACGAATATGTTATCAAGAAAGAATACAATACCTCAAAGTCTAATAATATTCTTTCAATTCCTATAAGCCAAATACAACCATGCATAGCAGAGAATCTTCAAAGAAAGATTTCAAATTAACATAAGAAAAATTTGCAATATGTGAGGGAAAGTTAGGCAGAAAGTTTTGGAATATTTCTTCAATTCCTCAATGAAAATGAGAACTAAAAATCTCTACAAAAATCCTTGTACAATGGCTGTGTTGAAAAGGTAACCAATAGCCACCAGAAGCTCCTAGATGAAAAACCTCTCTTACAAAGTTGTCTAGATGAGAGGCGAGAAAAAAAAATCCTTTCTATGTATTTTGATTCCATATTTATAGAGTTTCCTTCTTATTTAGGACATAACTGATTCTAGAAGATTAGTTACAATAAAAAAACTTTACACTTACATTTGCATGTTACATTTTACTCATTAGTTAAAAGTTAAGACATTATTAAAATGAACCTTATAATAAAAAGATATATTTCTGCTCGAGATTGATTGGTAAACGACCGTCATAGTATCTTGCATGGGTTGTAGCTGTTTGTCTGTAGATGTATTTTATCAAACATATTTATCATATCATGTCAAAACAATGGAACAAGAACCTCCATATGTTGATTGTTGTTGGTATTGCAAAGGATCAAATGGTGAGGTGGCTTCAATCCACTAAATCTCCTCTTATTTGTTATTATCTTGTTTGAAAAGTTCTTGCATGGCCAGAATCTTTGAAAAACTTGTTCTTGATTCAAATGTTATATTAGTAGGACAACAGGCAGAGTTGGGATTATAGCAGTTTGGTGCCACCAACCATGCACACTTTTTCTTACAGTTCTATGGAAAAAGGTTTAGGTTGTAAGTAAATATCTGAATCAATGGTGCCCTCAGTTGTTTCATCATTATCTCTTATTTGTGTGGATGTTCTTTGATTGTCACAATGTGATTACTAAAGTTTTAATATGTAAAAGATTGTCTTATACTGATTCACCCCCCCTCAGTACAAATGTGTATTTTTCTTCAAGGTATAGGTATTTTTGTGGTGATCCAAGGTCTACCAAATTTATTACTTCTTTCTTTCAACTTATCATCATTGTTGGAAGTGTTAAGTTCTGTTTAAACACTTCTAATTCACAAATAGGTGGGTATATATTGGTGAGTCATCGCTCTTCCTTGCATTCTACTATAAGTATGGCTCCTCAACATTTGACTCACTCTAGTGGTTGTGGCTTTATCTCTTCCTAGATTAGGGACCTTCTTACTCCTTGCTTCTATGGTGTAGTTTTGAGTGGTAGGCTCTCATTGCTAGTGTTCTCCCACTACCAATGGTTCTCTAGCTTTGAATATTATGAATGTTCTCTACAACATTGACTACCTCCTAGGATTTTTGCAACCTGCCCCCCTTAGCTCTAGACTTTCCTTGATGAGCATTCTCTGGCTCAACATTGGTACTCTCATGGTAGCTGATGACATTCTCATTGAATTCTCCAAGCATCTTGAAACATGGATTGTTGAGGATTGTGGTTTTTCACTTGGATAGTCTTCTTTTACTTATTATGTAATAACCACCCTACTTTTTTCCTTTTTTTTGGCCAATTGAAAGACATAACATGAACAATGCAAATAGAGTTTCTTGCTGTTATAAAGTTTTGATTATGAATTTTCAATGCACATAAACTGCTGTCATAAGTTTCATAGAGGATAAACATACAAATTTGATGCTCCAATAATTAGAGTATACAAACATGTGTAATCCAACAACAAAATACCTCAAACAAGGATGAGGAAGTAGATGGCAGGTCTGCTGTTACAGTTTACAGGGTATGTCAGCATCATCATTCCTCATAAATAAGCACCCAACTTCACCCAGCACCCGGATATGGTGATAAAACAATTTGTTGCAGGTCTGATACTGAACACAAGAGCTGGAGTAAGGCTGCGATAAACTATTCGCAGGTCAAGGCAGCCAAGGACCACCAACGTCTCTCAACATGCATAATACTTCTCCTAACAACTCAGATCAGTGATGCATTGATCCAGTAGTCTTCAAACAGCCTTGAAGTACCAAAGAATGGACTGGAATAGGTCTGTCATAGGGTTTCAGTCCTTTCACAAGTCTGTACGGCTACAATATGTGCACACAAACATCCCAAATTTGCCTTCAAACATCCAACAACAAACAATAAATATTAATTTGTCCTCAAACACCCTTCAAAGGTAGAATACTTGGTAACTATGGGTCTGATATATAACTTTTGAGCAATGATCAGGTCTGGAAATGATATTACAACAGGTACTGTTGATTGTATGAACCCCAAGTGGCATCTAATCTGCAAAGTGCACTCCCAACAGTGACTAACAATCCAAACTAGGACTGGACGCCATCACCAAATGATAAATATCAAGTGGCAGCACTTACGCTGGCTGGGTCTCATGTCCAGATTAGATAGGTCAGTATGGCCTGGTTCAGAAGTATGAAACCCTTGAGAAAACCTTGGACTCTACAAACCACCTCAAAATCACCCTAGAAGGGTCACCCAACATTGGAAATCACTGTCATCACTCCCTTGTATGATTTCAGAACCTTAACATGAAATACCAAGCCAACATGAGAGGTACGACTTGAATATCTGGAGCTACATGGTCAACCAATGGAAAATTGAAACACTCTCCAAAACAGCCACAAAAATCTGCAAATAAACTCTAAATACAAACCCAAAATATGAAATAAAAAAACCTTGAAAACCTTCATTTTTTTTGAAACCTTGAATTCACATAAACTGTGAAAACAAAGGTGACCCTGTAATGTCCCCATTTTCGCTTGCCTCAGCATCTCGTTGATTAGCCTATTATTTGACCCTCGTAGGCTAATGGTTTTGGATAGAGGGTCTTGTGAGGTAGATGCCTGGTCCTTTGGTGGCATTATTCTTCTCCGGAGCAAGGTATTGTTCAGGTTTGGCCTTTGCAGAGGATTTGGGACTCAGATATGCGCACTTACTATTTATAGTAAGTCACCAAATCAATGGAGTCCAATGTTACTATTTTTAGCAGGCCACCTAGAGGCGCAGAGGACTCAGTGGTTGATCTCATGGTTCAGATGAAATGGAAAAATACTGTTTAATGAGCAACTTATGTTATTTTAATTATTATTAAAGTTAATCTTTAATAATAATTAATTATTTATTTGAAAAGTGCATTATAATGTTATATTATAACGTTATGTCGATGGGGCCATTAAATGACTTAAAAGACATTAATTAATTGCATTGAAAAGGGCGCCCATCTCATGAGACATTATAAAGTGCAAATATTAAAATATATTTAAACGATGAGAAGCTTCTAGAGGTCGACCTAAGTTATGAAAAAGTATATAAGCTATCGAAGCAAATGAAAAAGGGATCCATTCATGATTTTGACATTTAGCTTTTGAAGAGTTTCGCTGTGGAGAAGAAGAAACCTAGGGTTTTTGCAATTTCTGCAAATCTGGTCATTGAGAACAAAATCTCTCATTGATTTTGCATACCTGAGGTCGTGAACGAACTTCTGAAGGTTTGCCTGTCTGTGGGTTTCATACAAAGGTCCAGATTGTGCTTTATGGGAGAAGAATTGAAGAAGTTTCACAAGGGTTTATTCTCAGAAAATCAGAAGTATTGAATATTATCAATGTTGAACAATTTATTGCTGGCTGTGCTTACTCTTCTTTGGCACAAGGGGATCATTCAGTGCATTTAAGAGGAGTTTATCATCAATAGAATTGTAAGGGATTCAAGTGCAGATCAGAATCTAGAAGGTCAAGCATTGTCGAATGTTGGTATTGCTGTTTGCACTCAATTTGGGAGCCACATGGGAGACATTGAACCAGCTGTACAATTTCTTGCTGGGCCGTACAAGCCCTAGACTGGACGTGTTGCTTGAAGGCTGAAATGCCTTGGGCTTTAGCAATCTTTCATCATGGTGTGGGGCAGCTAAACCTCTGCTATCACTCAACAGCAATTTCTATGTGGAGAAGTCACCCTTCCATTCTAGGCGTGAGGCTTCTAGGTCTTTCTCTTGATGCTGGGTGTATTGATTTGCTGCTACAGGTATTCATATGTTGCTGCAGTCATCTCAGAACACTGCTGAAGACTCAGAACCACTAATGGAGGCCTAATCGGGTATTCTCCTTTTGGTTTTTATGTGTGTATATGTCTGATGCAAGTTCAGAATTACTGCTGTGTGTTATAAACTTCTGTACATGTGAGCATTAGCACTTAATATTGCTCAGAACTGAAAATTCATACTTTGAAGTTTAATTGCAGTGTCTATGATTGTCTGTTACCCTGTTTTTCAAGGGAATGAGTAAAATCTGTGCATGTTTGCAACACTTATGCTTAGAGTGTCTCATTGAATGAAATGCTTATCTATTAGCCAGAAGCAAAAGGAAGTGAAATGCAATTTTCTTTGAGTTTATCATTTGAAGAATATGAATATCAAACCTTTGAGATAATCAATTCAGCTTTCATACAAATTGTTTGACAAAATGTCCTATCTGACAAACTGAAATTACTCAAGCAATCTTGTAAGTCAAACTCAGGTCGGGGGTGGGACATTACAGACCCCGTTGTGGAATCACTCCAACCAGGTAGGGACCATATTTGATATTTGAAACCAGCAACCAAAAGAGGATTTTCGTCCTCAATCGATCTTGGAAGAAGTTGCAATTTTAATCCGACAACATCTTGTTATGTGTATTTTTCTGCATATTTGAAATGAGTCTCAATCCTCCATTTTAGAGAGTTGGAGGAAAAAAAGGCCAATTTAAAATTACAAATAATTCATTTCCCGCCAAAAGCACATTTCAAATTATAAATTGACTTAAGTGCTAGTCCCTTCCCTAGGCATCTACTTTAGGGGAACATAATGTGACTTTATGAAAATAACAATAAGGTAATATAATATAACATTAACATTATAACTTTAGTGTAATATTTAAATACTTCCATTTGAGTTGCGGAGAGCATCATCAAGGCTTTGGAAGCCTAAATATATCATGCCATGATAATACTGAGGCAGTGGGATGATGATAGGTGTCAACTCAGAGACCTGTTAAAAATAGAAGTGCTCTCCAAGAAATTAGGAGAACATGCCAAGAGTCTGAAAACGCTTTTGAAAGTGTTACAACAATCTTGAACACCAACTGAGCTCAATGCCATAAGCAGATGCCACATAAAGTTGAACTTGGATCCTCCAAGATGTTTGGAGTTCTCTTGAGCTCACCTAGAAGCTTATGGGAGAACACGGAACTACCCAAAAGCTCACAAACAATATGATGTAATAAAGGGAACATTACATATTAGATTTGAGGTCTTCCCACTCATTTTTTCTTTTATGGGTGTTCATCTTTTGTTAATTACATTTTGAGGTCTCCCCTCCCATTTTTTCTTTTATTATTCTACTTGTTAGGTGTATGCTTTCTTTTAGGTTAGCTCTTGCTTGTGTATGCATTATGTCTTGGGCTTCATTTTTATCCTTGGTCTTTTGCTAATATATTTGTTGTACTTTCTAATCCTATTGATCTATTTTTGGTCATTTGTGGACATTATCATTTTTTCTTTATTTGTTTATTTTCCTATACCTTAATTATCAAGTTTCTCTAAGACCCTAAATTGCTTAAGGCCTTTACCAGGGCTATAATTATTTGAGTTTTAATATGAAAGAGTCTTCCAAGTACTCTTATTCTACTACTAGTCTCTTTTGCATTAATCTGAGATATACAAAGAAGTTAAGGATAATCACCATCCAAGAGTATTACATAAGGTTATAATAAAATGTTATGCCCATGCAAGTTTCAGCTGTGTACAAAAGAAAAATCTGAACTTTTTGTACAAATAGTGAGTCTTGAGATATATATTAAATTGAACTTTTTTGTACAAAAATGACATTTTTGGTGCAACACATTGAAAGCAAGATTAATTAGGAGTATAAGGACTAATTCTCTAGGAATTTGCAAGAAGTAAAGGGGGAGCCTTGAAGTTTGAAAATTATCTTTGAACGGGTTCTTGTAATGCTGTCTTCAGTGGAACTTTCTGCTTATGTAGTGAATCTTCTATTTTAGGGAGCAAGTTCAGCATTTTATTGTTTTAAATTAGACTCCATTTCCTTTACATCTACCTTAGGTCATGCTGTTTTGCATCTTCTTGAAATTTTGGTAATTTTGAGGATGAAGTTTGCAATGTAACTTCAAGCATGTAGCTGCATTATGAAATGATCCCCCCAAGTAAGTGGACTTCGCCCTAGTTGAATGTTGCAATCTTTGTGCAGACTTAACTTGACAACCATAGCCACCTCTCGCTATGGGAACATGTCCTCACACTTAACTCTTACTCTTCTTCATTTTAGCAAGAGATTTGACCTAATAGCCACTCCCTTATAGCAAGATACAATCTACTGTGACAAATCCTCTCTTTCCACTCTCTTCTACTACCTTGATTAGAGGTGCACGGCCTTCTTTCTTTTTGACATTTCCATGCTCGGGCATAGATCTCTCTATGGTGATCCCAAATTTACTAGATTGATTTCTTTTTACTTTCAATCCATCATAGTTGTCGGAGGCATTAAGGGCCCATTCGATACTATTGATTTATGAACAAAAGGGTATAAATTAGTGAGGGACTACTCTTCCTTTCGATATATTACGACTAAGGCTCTTAGACACCCTTGCTCTCACTCTAGTGGTCATGGCTCTATATCATCTTGGCATTAGTGACCCTCTCTCACCTCTCTTCCATGGTGCATATCTTTTAGGCAGGCTCATGTTACCGTTTTTTCCCATTACTAGTAGTTCTTTGTGGCACTGACCACCTCCTAGGATTGTCCAACATAACGTTCTCAGCTTTGGACTCACCCCAATGGCTATTCTCATATTTTGCATTAGTACTCCCACTATGACCAATGACATTTTCCTTGGCTCCTCCAATGCATGTTGCAGCATCGACACTTGAGGATTTTAGTTCCCTGCCTAGACGACTTTCTTTCATTTACTTCTTTGTGGAATCTTCTCCCTTTTTTAGTTTTTTCCTTTGACTATTGTACTTACTTGGGGGTATGCCTTTTTTTGGTTAGCCCCCGCATGTGTTTGCTTTATATCTAGGGCCTCCCTTTTTAACCCCAGTTCTGTGCTATTGTACCTTTTGTATATTCTAGTCCCATTGATCTATTTTTGGTCATGTATGTACATTAATATGTTTTCTTTCTATACGTAACACTCAAAGTAAGAGCTTTTGGAAGGGTATATACCAAACTCAAATGAATTGTGGTGTAATCCTTAATTTCATAAGATTTATCTAATAATTTTCAGACTGTCGGGTTCAAAATGTAATTTTTTATATCAAATGTTTATTTAGAGAGACAAAAATTGGGTTATGTTTAAGAATATTACTCTCTTGGAAATTAATTGCCCTTTATTTGAATTTTTGTGTGTTGTGAAGGGCAACAACAAATTCGTTACATGGTCCTCGCATACTTTTGAAATTACAGTATATAAAATAATAAAATTAAACAAAAACTGTTCATTCAACCTTTTGTCTGCATTTATGTTTGATTAAAATGAGCCTCAAAAATTGATTACATAAAAAATCAAATCAGAAGACTTCAAAATAATATTTAGCTCATAACTTGATATTCATATGAATGAAAACTCTGAAGTGAAGTCTTAGATATATTACAATAGTTTATTTTCTTTGATGTAGCTATGCTTGATAAGATGATATATGGGAATGCTAATCACTATCTTTTGTTGTTTTGTAAATGGCAACAATCACTTTCTAAGGTATTTGATGATAATCACAAAAAGTGTTCAGTATTCTTATTGTAGCTTTTCAATGCTGGCAAATATTTCACTGCTATTACAAATTTTGTCGTGTAAATATTCTGGATTTTAGATTGACTGTTGAATTTTTTGTGAATAGAGTTTGAAGAGATGGTTCAGATAGCAAGGTTAAATGGGAACAGTTTATTCTATTGTCACAAATATGACCCTATTATCAAAGTTTCAAAGAGGCGTAAAAGGGAGCAACGACAGAGAAATTCTGTGGTTTTGTCACATTTTCAAAGCTCTATTATTGCTCATGGGGAAGAAGCACATGGTCATCTTGACGATATGGTATTCTGTATCCTTCTAGAAACAAAGTGAAAACATTCAAATTTTGACAAATGATATGCTTCTAAAAGATCCCCTAAGTTTTTGATTTAAGCATATTCTAATGGGAAAATGGCATGCGTGAGTTCTTAGCTTGTATATGTAACTTTCCTGTATTCTCTTTAATAGTATTTGTTTTGTAATCATATGCAACAATCGCAACCCCTTGTTTGTATGATTAATTTGATATGCAAAATCCAGTTTTTGATTAAATTTCAATTTTCTAGCTTTTCTTCTTTTACTTGACCCATAAGATCAGACATATGCAACTTAACAACAGATATCGATAAAGAAAAGTTATTTGCACAGATTCAGGAATGTGGTGGAAAGATAGCTATGAATCTTTCACAATTTGTAACTCATGTTATTGCAGCAGAACCAAAAGGTTTGGTTGCCTTATGGCTAGTTCATTCATATACGTGCATGGTTTACATTGTTCCCTCTTATAAGTTTTTAATTGATCATGAGATAACTTGGTTTGTTCTTCCCCAGTACCATGTTGTAGGATGCCTGCCAAATAAGTATTTCCTCAAATTCAGTAAATTTGCCTCATTTTATTTGTACGAATGTAACATAATATTTGTTGTTAGTAAGTATGCTCGTGGTTAAAAACAAGTAATTGTTTTTTTCTTAATTTAGTTTCATATATATGTTACTTTTTATTTTTGTGTTATATAGTTTTTACTATTTCTCTTTTGCAAGTTGCTTAGTTTGACATGGAATAGGAGTAAGTTTGTAGTTGATATTCCAAAATCAAAATGTTCATTCCAAATACAAAACTATCTTCGGATATTATTAAATAATATCTTTTTACATCGTTTATAGGCATAGTTTTCAAACTTGCCAAATACTCATGGGACTTGTGAGAACTTGTGCAGAATTTCACTGGCTGAGTAAATTGACCATAGACTACTACCCATTTTCACGTTGTTTCTAGTTTGCAGTGTAAACTCGCCATGAGTATTTAGGGAGTTTGCAATGTGGGCTCACCAAATGTGGTATACAATTTGAGGCAGCAAAAAACATGGGGAAAACTGCAAAAAATGTGAATTTTTGGTGTTTTAAGCAACTTTGCCCATCAAATTTCCTTGGCCAGCATTTGCGAGTTTGTTTGCATGAATTTAAGAAAATTTGAAGTGGATTTGAGGAGAGCAAATTTTTGCAATTTTGGGATTCCAAGTCAGATTTGTCTTGTTTTGTTTTTCCTTTTTCCCAAACATTGCAAAAATATAATTTTTTCCCCAAAATATTAAATTTAGGTTTTAAGCATGCTTTGGAAGCATTGAATTCAATTTTCTTAAATTTTATTGTTGATTTAATTTATTGTTTTGAATGGAAATGTTGATTTTTTTTTTATAGTGAGGTTTAGGTTGTAAAAACTTTTGTTTTGCTTAAATTATGTAGTGCTATTGCTATTCATATATGTTCAAAATGCATTTTATGTTAAGTTTATTTTATCTTTTGGGTTTAAATTGCCATTTTGTAAATATGTTCCACGATGTTTTGAGTATAGGGACAGCAACACATTTTAGGGATGGCAGTCTAGGGGCTTTTTTTGTGGGACGATAGTATATATATACTATCGTCCCACCAAAAAAGTATATATATATACAATAACAACAATAAATTACAACTCTTCATACATATATATATATATGTGTGTGTGTGTGTGTGTGTGTGTGTGTGTGTGTGTGTGTGTGTGCGCGTGCATGCTTGTGCACTCGCGCACGTCTATCTATCTATCTATCTAAGTTGATCATAAGTTACAACTCTTACACACACACATACACATACATATGTGTGTGTGTGTGCGCGCATGCTTGTGCACTCACGCATGTGTGTGTGTAGAAACCCCTGTTTCCGCTGATTCCGAAAACTGACTGCTTTGATTGTTTTTTCTCGTTTTTGCGTTTTTTGAAAGAAAATGCTGAATAAATTTATATAAAATAATGCAACATCGGAAATGATAGAATCTATTGAAAATGTTGATGCCAGTCTATTTATTAATCTTCTGGAATGATTACAAATGAGATCCAATAACATGCAATTTAAAAAGCAACAGTATTTTGATGAAAACCTGATTATTGCAGCAAGCTGAAAGAAAACTTTGTGAACGTTCTGTGATAACTCCTGAATGAAGATATCCCTCTGAATGCAATAGATCAGCTGATATTTCATGTACTCTCCGAATCCTAAACATCGGCGATGGCTCTCCAATGCTCAGATAATTGAAACCCTTGGTTTATTCTCCTAAGAAGACTTGATCAAAAATTTGATTTCATAAACATAATTTTATATTCAAATCCTAATGAAACCTTTTTATATCTCCCTCAAGAGTTCGACTTTTCAATTAGCGTTTTATTTAAATAAAATTAACTTTTCTTTTGTTCTTCAATATTTTAAAGCACTTTTAATTGGTAAAGATAATTAAAAAGTGGCCCCTTCAATGATGGGCTACCTTCGGTAATCACTTAAGTTATAATAAAACATTATAACTTTATATTATAATACCTACCACATTTAACACAACCACTAAATATTAATATCCTCTGCATATGTTAACTGATGCTCGAAATAACCGTCGTACTGCAATGAAAGTTATGATTCTGAACATAATCCATCCATACTGCTAAAAATAGCAGGGGTCCCACGCTGACTGCCAATAACTGCTAAAAATAGCAATCCGAGCAAATAGTGTCCGAACGAGCCCAAACGAAAGCCAACTGATAACAATCTGACAACTGAAGCCAAGCCAAGTTCCATCAAGACCCTCTATCCATCCTATCAGCCTACGAGGGTCGCATAATAGGCTAAATCCATCGAACTCTGATGCTCGCAAAAATGGGGACATTACAGTCCGCCCTCCCTGAAATTGCTTGTCCTCAAGCAATCTCTACTGCAAAGAAACCCAACTCCTCGGAAGGCCCAAAATAAGAACTGTGAAATGTCCCACACATCTCTAACTGTCTCTTGTAGCATCAACAAAAACACAACTGTGCAAGCTATCCCTGGATCCCAAACCCATAGTGAAAGTTTGTCGTGTCTGTCATCCTCAGGCTGCCACTGCGCTCTACTGCCTCCAACTTCACCATATGTTGTGAGTGGTGAAGTAACACAATGGGACCCATCCAATACTCAGTGCCAAAACTGTCACCACCTGGATTCCAATACAATCTGAATTCACATCCATCTGTCATGCGGAGAAAAGAACTTCTAGAAGCATCTGCTACACTGAATCTCTCCCTGTCCTCTGCTAAACCCTCATGAATGTGATAACTGACCAAGCCATCATGCCAACTGACACCGTAGTCATCCTATAACCATGTACCCATAAGAAAACCTTGTGACATAGATATAGCAAACCCAGTTGGATACATATCGGCATGATGTAAAACTGATAGTTGTTCCTGCAAGTGGTCCCCCGCAAACAGCTGAGTCGGACGCTTGCAGCCGCTAATCCCATCTTCTGAAGATGGTGAATACCCATCCCACAACGGATGGTATAACTCTGGGGCCAATCCACACCGATGCATCATCAAATCCTCCGTGTGTGGACCAAAGGAGAAGTGATAAACACTCCTCACGATGCAATCAAGATAAAATGCTCCCACCTCTGTCAATGGCTGACCATCATAGTCCTGGGGAAACAAATTAGCATAAGTACAAAT
>VDFB02048395.1:0-10019 GCA_007258455.2 Sequoia sempervirens
GATCATTTCCCTAACCCTATAGAAATAGACGTTTTAGGCTGAAGAGAAAAATCGGTCATATCGTGTTAGTCACATGATGATGTAAATATGAAAATTCCCTCCCCTTATGTGACCAACAATAGACACTATACATCCAACAACAAAATAGAACGCCAAGCAACTAAAAATTAAAAAAAACACTAAACCTCATATAAGAACCCTACAATAAATGTAACAAAGATTTTTTAGGTTAGAGTTCTTAGGGTTTTATCATGACTATGCCAAAATTTTGAATTTTTTTGAAAGTTCCATCAGTGAATATGGAAGAAAATGCAATTATGGAGACAAACTAAACTATTCCAAGAACAAGGTCAACTTCAACTTTGAATGATATGGAAATAACACCTATGCAAACAACTTCAGGTATGTTTTCAAATCCACCTCTGAATGATATGGAAAATGCACCTATTCAAACAATCCATCTAGGTATGTCTTCAAACCCAAGTCTTGATAATATTGATCTTAGTTATTTAGATGAAGCTGTATACACCATTGATGGTATCAATAATTCTAGGGTTGAAACAATACAAAAATTTAAAAATTGATGAAATATCTTATAAGAATTCAAATGAGAATGAAATCCCTTTTATGTTTGAAAATGAAAATGAAACCCCTAGTATGGATGAAGATGGTACATTTTTTTTTTACAATTGAATAAGATTTGCTAGATAACCTTAGAGTGGTAAAGTTTCTTGGAAAAATTAGAACTTATGGAAATAGAGATATACAAAAAAAATTATGAAGAAATTGGGATTCCAATGTCAATTCATGGTGCAATTGATGAGAATGTCGAAAATGAGAAATGTGATGAAAAAATTAGGTATTTTTGTAAAACCAAAAACGAAAGATGATTCAGTAGAACAAGTCATATCTAGTGTTGCTAATGCTAATGATTTTATAGGTAAGAAAATTAAATCTAAAGATAAGAATGTAGCTCAACATGCAATAACAACTACTCTAGTTAATAAAGAATCTTCAAATAAAATAATGTTAAGTAAGATTAGTAAATGTATAAAAGTAAATCCTAAACCTTTGGTAAGAGCTCCTAAAACAAGATAAAGAATTGAAAGGGATCCAATTAATCAATGTTGGAGTTTTAGTGGTAGACTTTGAAGATTGGACATGAAATTAACTAATGAAATTAAATCTTTGATAGAAAATTTTTGGCATGATAATACAACAGTATTACCTAACATTAGAGATGTCTTAAAATTAAGGGTAGGTTTAAAAATTCGTGAACCTCATCCAAAGAATCTCTTATATATGACTCAAACTAAATTATATAAAAAAAAATTAGATGCTTCAATCTTACCATTGAATATTAGCATAAGTCAAAGACCATTCAAAAAGTGTAAACCTTGGTATGTTAGAATTAATAAGCGACAAATATATTTTTATTGTAAGACTCATGTACAATTTTGTTATTATTATGATAGTTTCATATATATATGATGCACTTTGCATGCTAACCAAATTATGCAAGACATTTGTGGTATTAAAATGCCACTTGAAAGAATCAAAGATTTTATAGCAAGTTTGTTTTGTCAACCCTCTAATGGAAACTTATTTTATTTAAAAGCATGTATTTTTGGAGAATACGATAGATGTGGTAAATTTTCATTATTAGGAGAATGTATGCATGAAAGTAGTTTAGATGAATTTGGACAAAAATTAGTTGATGTAAAAAAATTTAAAATGTTGAGTATTCTTTAAAAGATGGAAAAATTGGAAAACATTGTGAGCTAATTGTGGAAAAATTTAGTGTACATGCATTTATTACCTAAATATATTAAACACTCTTAGTATGCTCATTGGCTTGATAGTCAATTTCATTTATGTAAAAAAACATTCCCAATCGGAACTATATTGTTAGTTGTTGATTTTGCTAAAAATTATACTCTTGCTTCACAAGAAGAAATTCAATCACAGTATTATAATTTAGTGCAAGTAGCTATATTTTCTCATCTTGTTTATATACATGCAGATGATAGTAGAGAAGAGAATAGAAATTTTTTGAGAGAGTACCATTTTTATGTAAGTGATAATCGATCACATTCATTTGAGTTTGTTCAATATTGTTTTGATATATTTTATAAAAATTTAAAAGAGAGAGGAATTCAAATAAGAAAAAATCTCATATAGTTGGATAATTGCACGGGTCAATTAAAAAATGCTAGAATGTTTTATTGGTTATGTAGAGTTCATAAGGAAAATAATATCCAACACATGTGGAGTTTTTTGAAGTTGGTCATGGTAAGGGATAACATGATGGAGTGGGTGCAAGTGTGAAAAGAGCTCTTGCTAGAGAGAAACTAAAATTTGAGGATGCTACGAAATTTAGAGATGCACATGAAATTGTAGATTGGTGCAATACCAAATTATCTACAAGAAAAAGTGAGAGATTAATTTAATTTCATGCTTCTTTTGGTTAGTTGAAGAAAATGATAGTTTTTTTTTACAAGATTGTGAAACAATTAATGGATTTGGAAAATGGCATTCATTTAAGAATTTGAATGTAAACACATGGATAATATGGACAAGGGAGTTGGCATGCTTTTATCAATTTTTTATTTTAGGTGATTGGGAGGTTTGTGAAATATTAAATGGGTTGAACAATGAAAAAAAAGAGCCTTAACACCTACATCGACACATGTTCAACATGGAATGACAATTGAAGATAATCTAGTGCTCGCATTAGATGATTATGATAATGTTTCAAATCTTGTATAAGAAGGTACATTATTTATTGAGTTTAATTTTATATGTATGAATTTTTATATGTGAACTAAATATAAATCACTCTTTAATATTGAATTTTTTATTTATTTTTGTCGAACATGTGTATGTTGTTGTGCCTGAGGGGAATGAAGAGGAGACATAGTATTGATTGGCTAGATGTGTTGAGAGAAAACATAAGTTGGTACATCCTAGAGTGGATGATGACAACTTTGAGTATCCAACTAGTTTAGTGGTTGTTGTTGGCACCTAGCTTCAAAAATATTTTATAAGAAAGAATGGCTTGCCTGCATTTGAAGATTATGAAAGACACAAGAAGATTATACATTATTCACATTTTATTTTGGAAACCAATATAAAACTATTTAGATATCAAGGGAGACCTATTAATAAAGTGTTATGGACACTTCCAATGGATGATCATGAGACATCATAGATGTATTACAAAAAAGAGAGGATACAAATGGTACAACAAGGTAAATAAATATTGGTAAGTACATAGTTGTATATATATATAATTGATAGTTGATATGTAGTTAAAAAAAATTTACAAATAAATGTCTATATACATATTTGTCTTTAGTAATTTCCTAATTAAAGTCATATATCATTTTTTGCTTCATGTCCCCCAAAACTAGATGATTTACAAAAAAGAGAGGAGATGCATATATTACAGTGGAATTTGAGTCTAGAAATAGGTAACTATATATGGTTCTAGATACATTTAATTGATAGTATAAATATAAAACTAAATTTAGTTCATTTTCATTTTATAAAAATCTTATAATTGATTTCATATCCCCTTAAGTCATTCTCTTAGGACCCCTTAATCCATCCTCTTATGTACCATTAATCCATCCTCTTGCATCTTCTTAAGTCTTTCTATTAATTCCCCTTAAGCCATCCTATTAGGACCCTTTAATCCATATCCTTGTATATATACCCTTAATCCATCCTCTTGCATCCCCTTAAGTCACTCTCTCAACACCCCTTAAGTTATCCTATCTGGACCCCTTAATCCATATCCTCATATATCTACCCTTAATCCATCCACTTGTATGCCCTTAAGTCACTCTCTCAACACCTCTTAATCCATCCTCTTAGGACCCCTTAATCCATATCCTCATATATCTACCCTTAATCCATCCACTTGCATCCCGTTAAGTCACTCTCTCAACACCCCTTAAGCCTTTCTCTTATGAACCCTTAATCCATATCATTGTATATCTACTCTTAATCCATCCACTTGTGTCCTCTTAAGTCACTCTCTCAACACCCCTTAAGCCATCCCCTTAGGACCACTTAATACATATCCTCGTATATCTACCCTTAATCCATCCACTTTCATCCCCTTAAGTAACTCTCTCAACACCCCTTAATTAATCCTCTTAGGACCCTTTAAGCCATATCCTTGTATATCTACCCTTAATCCATCCCCCTGCATCCCCTTAAGTCTCTCTAGGGTTCATGAGATGCTTAGAATAACAAATCTATATGGGTTAATGGTTCAGGGTTCATCTCCTAGGCTTTAGGTTATATGGTTTAGGGTTTAGGGTTTCTAGAGTTCATGGGATGCATAGAATAAAAAATATATATGGGTTAATGGTTTAGGTTTCATCTCCTAGGATTTAGGTCAGGTGGTTTAGGATTTAGGGTTCCTAGGGTTCATGAGATGCTTATAATAACAAATATATATGGGTTAATTCTTTAGGGTTCATCTCCTTGGCTTTAGGTCATATGGTTTAGGATTTAGGGTTTCTAGGGTTCATGAGATGCTTAGAATAATGAATCTATATGGCTTAATGGTTTAGGGTTCATCTACTAAGATTTAGGTCCTATGGTTTAGGGTTTAGGGTTTTAAGTCATTCTCTCAACTTCCCTTAATCCACCCTCTTACATCCCTTTAAGTCATTCAATCACCTCCCCTTAATACCCCCTCTTACATCCATTTAATTCATTCTATCTACTCCCCTTAATCCATCCTCTTATATCCCTTTAAGTCATTCTATCAACTCCCCTTAATCTACCTTCTTGCATCCCCTTAATCCATTCTCTTAAAGGACCCTTAAGTCCTATCCTTTTACATCCCCTTAATCCACAATCTTGCATCCCTTAATTCACTCTCATAATTCCCCTCAATCCATCCTCTTAGTACCCATTAAGTCATATCCTAGGGCTCATGCTATGCATCCCCTTAATCCACCCTCTTACATCCCTCTAAGTCATTCTATTAACTCCCCTTAATCCACCCTCTTGCATCCCTTTAAGTCATTCTATCAACTCCCCTTAATCCACCATCTTACATCCCCTTAAGCCATCCTCTTAAAGGACCCTTAATCCATATCCTCTTATATCCCCTTGATCCACCCTCTTGCATCCCTTAAGTCACTCTCATAATTCCCCTTAAGCCATCCTCTTAGGACCCATTAAGCCATATCCTATGGTTCAATACATGCATCCCCTTAATCCACCCTCTTACATCCCTTTAAATTGTTCTATCAACTCCCCTTAATCCACCCTCTTACATCCCTTTAAGTCATTCTATCATCTCTTGTTAATACACCCTCTTGCATCCCCTTAAGCCATCCTCTTAACTCCCCTTAAGGCATTCTCTTAGGACCCCCCTTAAGCTATATCCTCTTAGGCTCCCTTAATCCATCCTATGCTAAACATCATTTTAATTTGTAAGGAATTTATAAGATCCAATTTTCTAACTTTTATTATGTATTTTTCTTTTCTCACGTGAATTATTTAGTTAAATGACTCATAAAAACTATAGTTACTTTACTCACATTAATTATTTTTGTACGTTCTCATCAAGTCGGTCTACCATGTGATTTCCACTATAAAAAAATTTATCATGAGACTGTAAATATCAATTTGTGGTCTTGACCTAAAATTTGATAAGCTTTAATTGTATCTGCATGCACATATATGTTTCATCATGTTATATAGTTGTATTAAACATTAATATACATTATATATGTTTGTTCGATGTATGAACTTTAATGAACTTATTAGTCACTTTTTAAATATCTTGTTCCAATTTTATGGATTATACATTTCATGTCTTGTATAAAACCACATTTTATATAATTATTCAATTGTATAGATTATACATTTTATACATAAAAAGGGATAATTTTTTGTGTAGTCATTGAAATATTTGCTAGAATTAGAAAATAGTTAAAATTACCTGCCCTTAATTTATTATGAATATGATCTAAAATATTTAAGGAATGTTTTAATTTTTCACCTAACCATGTGATAAATTATATATATGAAATTTGATTCTAGATATGAATTTATATAGTGCATGTATTACTTGAAAATTAGATAAAATATCAATACATACATGAGTGCATATAATCATCAAAATGAACATAACATGATCATAATTGAATACATATATAATAATCATATTAAGATTCAAGTGATATTAAATAAACAAAACATGATCATATTGGTGACCATAATGTGTATGTGAAATGGTCCATGACATAACATGTTCAAAATGTATATGCCAAGTCCAACACATATATTTAAATAAAACTAGAGATCCATAGTCAATAAAATTTAAAACCATCTAACTATCAAGACGAATAGTCAAATCAAGTCTCCTCTTCATTCCACATGGACTAGATGTACCTGTATCATGATGTAAAAGAGTACAAGAAACATGAAATTAGATTTCAAGTTATTTAGAAATTTTGATATAATTAAACATATAAACATGAAAATATAAACTCAAGATAAAAATAGATTTAATTAAATATCTAGTAAATACAGTAAAAATGATTTTTAGTATGCATAAATTACTATATGATCATATGAATCTACCAGCACATTTTGTTCAACAGGTAGCATAACTATAACTTGAGAACGTTCAAATACTTGATCTACTATATCCTACATATTCATATTTAGCCATGATATGTTAAAACCTCGAATATATATATTTAAAAGGTCCCTAAAAATTGCATATGATATTTAGTAAAGTTTACAACCTCGAACGATATGACCTCATGATCATGCACCTAAGATTTCCCATGCATAAATGTTGATGATGTCTTAGATGCACTCACCATTGGTATCACATGAAATCCCTACATATAGATACAAAAATGTATACATCATTCACACATGTGTACAAATTCAAATTAAATTAGATCTATGATGTGTATTTAATTTAAACTTAACAAACTTTTGAAATCACACACCTGAGCTGATGATGACTCAAGAGCGCTCACCACAACTTGTGGTTGGTTAGTACTCTGTATCGCATGAGCTCCTTGCATCTAGATATAATATATCATTTCACACATGTGTGTACAAATTCAAATTAAATTAGATATGTCCACATAAATTAAAATATATATTGGTTTGTACCTAACCAAAAGGTGAGCCCAAATCTACAACACTTGAAATACAAACATGATCATATTGAGGTTCAAGCATCATGTGATCATGCATCTACACCAAACACTTCTTGAATTAATATATATTATATATATTTATATAATTTAATGTTATTATTTACATGAATTTTGCACATTTCAAACAAATTATTTAAATGTTTCTAAGTTCAAAAGATGAACATACCTATGTAGGATGATCCTCAGAATATAGTAAAGCCATATATGACTTCGTCCTAGATGCATGTGGGTCACCTGAAGTGGATGCCTAAGTATTCCCATAGCTTGAGCCTCCATGCTCTATTGGCCACCCTGACCACCATGGTAGTAGTTTGATGAGTGAGATATCCTGAAAGAGAGAACTCAATACAATGTGCGACAGCATCATCTATTTGTTGCAAATGCAATGGGAACACCAAGAAGAGAAGGAGGAGGAAAAATAGAAACAGTATAGTGCATGGTTGAGGATCAACATTTATACTAATATATGTTGGGGCATACATGCTAACTCCTAAAATGACCTCATCCCGAAATAATTTGGACAAGCCCAAGCAAACTTGGCCCATAACTTTCTCAAAAGTATGGGGCACCTCACAATTCTACATGTGGTGGACTATCAAAACTTATGCATGTCTATCCAAGAATTGCAACTATTTGCAGAGTGCCTACACCATAAAATTGAGAGTTATTTTTTGGTGGGTGGAATTAGTTCATTTGTTTGGGGGGGGCTAAAAAATGTTTACAGTACATTTGTTTTGGTAATTTTAAGGTCATTAATTTCTTTATAGGGTAATCCATCTACATAGAATTGTCTCCTCTCTTCTCTCCATTGATGGAACCTATTTAGGTCTACATCAATAGATCAAATAGAATCAACAACAGTTTGCATCAAAGATGCAATCCATGCAAGATGGGGGGGATTTCAGGCTCATTTTTTATCAAATCTATATTTCCCTGAATCACATTAAGGTTTTCTCTAATGCTCTCTCTTAACTGAGCCTGATCTACTATAGGGGGTGGAGGGTTAGAAGGTGGAGAGTGGAGGTTTTGGGTTTTGTTGTGGTGGCGTATCTGGATTTATGGGATCTATGAGAACTTGTTCGTCAAGTCTAAAATCCTTTATGTTAAATTTTGGATCCATGTGAACAATGAAATGGCAATTGCATGTTAAACAATTAAAACATATATATCAAAAAACTAATAAAATAATGCACACAATTTGAAAGTTATTTAAAAATCACATTGAATGTGCACAAATTCAAAATACATTTCAATTGAAGACACATTCAATTTATAACATTAAAAAATCCATAACATTAAAAATCCATACCATGTACACATTAAATTGAGTCTAGTGTGTGGTTGTTAATATGAAGGGTTTGTTGTCACTACCAAATCTTAGAATGCAACTAAAAATGGAGATAATTTTCACACCAAGGTCATACAATTTTAATAAAATCCTACCTACATGACCTAAAACTAATTATTGAACACCTTTTAGTACTTTTGCAACCCTTCCAAGAAGAATCATAAAGTATATCTAACATATTTCCACTATAATTTAGATCAATATGTATACTATAATTAAGATACCTAAAATATCTAAGGATGCACTATTACATTTTTTGTACATGGAAAGGGTTCATATGTTGAGTTGTATAAGTGCTTCTACATCAAAACTTTCTAGAGGATGACATATTTGTCATAATTCATCTAGGTATTTTATGTTAAACCTTTAATAAATGGGATGAAAACTATAAATAGTTTTGAGTTAGATCTATATGTGGGAATTTCCCTTGGCTGATAGTGTGGAAATATTAAAGGGACCATATAGGAACTTAACTAGAAAAATAGGTAAATAGGATACCTCTTAGTGAAAATAGGGAGGTACTCTAATTATAAGTCTGATGGGTAGAAATGAAATTAGGGGGTTTTATTAGAACCCTATGAATGCATGCACTATTTCATTTCTTTATTAAATGAATCCCTTGAAAGAAGGCCATAAACATATTTTTAGCTAGATATCACTTGATAATCAAACTATAGCCAAATTTGATGATATACATTAATTGAAATTTGATCAATACTAAGGGGGAAAACAACAAGATTCAAGATAGCTACTCTTACCTTTTACTATTTAACCAAGAAACATAATATACATATATGCTACTACATGTGGTTGATGTATGAAATAAAAATACCCATGCCAAATCATTGAATAAAAAAAACGTAAATACTTAAGTCATGTGCAAATATGGATAGCAATTCTAAGAACAAATAAAATAAAACCACATGGATTAAGGTAAAGACTTAAGATTTATTTAAATAAATTAGCATCAACATAAACTAGGAGTTGGATAAAACATCAAGAATTGAGAGCTCACAAACGGATACAATATCAACAATGAGGCTTCTTTGAATAATTATTGGAAAAAATAAATGAGAAGATTAGTACATAGAGACTATGAACATGAGGTGAGGAACCAAATTTCTATAGGTAAAGGACAGAATAAAAAATAAGACACATGGATATATAACTTTGATTTCTCAAATTGGGTGTTAATAGGAGGTTAGGGGCTGTTTAGAGTGTCTTATATTACATATAAAGGTGGAAAAAGAGAAGGAAACCCCACTAATTTAGGTTATTCAACTCAAGAATGAGTGTCAAAATGGGTAAATGATGAAAACCATGTATTTTAATTTGTAAAAATAATATTAGATTCTAAATATTAAGATTATTGTTAGACAAGGGTGCTCAATGGAGCTCATAAATATTTCCTATCATTAATTAACTAATTGAACATCAATAAGTAATATTCTTATACTTTT
>VDFB02048396.1:0-65000 GCA_007258455.2 Sequoia sempervirens
AACCACATCTATCGCATCTCAAGCAAATCAACTTTAACAAAGAGGGTTTTGCATTGGTAAGATTGCTATGCAATTATTTTATTTGAACTCTCATTAGCTCAATAGGAGCTATGGTTTGATTTAGAATAGACAGTTTACTGTTTAGTATTATTTTAATCTCTTTACATTTTGTTCTAAATTAGGCATATACACTTGTAAAGCTCAAGCATAGATTGGTTATGACTCCCATTACTGTACTTCCATATTGGAAAAAGAACTTTCACATGCGTGGATGCATCACGAATGGCAATTGGTGCAATATTGTCACAGCTGGGGAAAGAAATGTAAACCAATCAGTCTTCACAAGAAAAAAGCTACCTTCAGCAAAGAAGAATTACCCTATCACAAAGCAAGAAGCTCTGGCCATGGTATATGAATTACAGAAGTTCAGATATGAATTGTTCTAGACTCTATTCGAATTTTACGCATACCACCAAGCTCTGAAGTATTTGATGTATGAGCCATTGATGTGAGATAGAATATCAATATGGCTAATGCTATTTCTAAAAGGAAGCTAAGGTGCAGAAATGCTTCCTACGCTAATCTGTGAGAAGAGAAAATGCATAGAGGCTCAGATCTAACAATTTTTAATTACAAAATCACACATGCAATAGCATGCACTTATATGCAACTCACAAAACTATTACAACCATAACAAAAGTGGTACACATAGAGAAAACCCTTTTGGGAGAAAAACCCGATGCTTCAAAGCACGAATCCAATTGTATTACAATACTAATACTATTGCATAAACTTCAAGCACACGCACTTATAGGAATATCAACAACGTCACCATTTAGATTTGTTAATGATTTTAGACACAAGTTGCAATTGGATGATGCACTTAGGAGGTGCAGTTTTACAAAAGGCACAAGACAAAGAAGTGGGAGGATATTTTAGAGAGGATCTAACTACAAAGAGAATTCTGCAAAGTGGGTTATGGTGGCTTAACAATATTCAAAGATGTTCACAGTGTTATAAAGCATTATAATATGTTTCAGCAGGTCAGTCAACCAACTCAGAGAGATTGAGACGTCATTGAAAATTTTGAAAGGTGGGAAATTGTCCTTGGAAGATCCACTTAACCCTCCCTCCACAGATCTGATACAAGATACATCTTAATTAGTACGGATTATTTCTCATAGAGAATGCAAGCAGTCGCAACACCTACAAAGTTTATCTATGAAAACAGAACCACAAGATTTGACTGTCCAAAGGAGTTCATGAGTGATAGAGGTATGCACTTTTTGAACAATACTGCAAGTTCTGATAATTTATAAAAGATCAAACCCTACCATCCAAAACCAGAAAAACACAGCTGAAGCATTCTAAAGGTCTGGAGAAAATGCTCATAAAGATTTGTGATGTCAATCTAGATGACAAAAATGACCGCATTCTTGTAGTTTTATGGTTTAGGGAACAAATGATATCAAGGGCATAAGGCAAACTCTTTTTCAATTGGTAAATTGCTTAGAAATTGTAATGCCTAAAGAATATATTATGCCAAGCTAGCAAATTGCAATTGCAACAATATTAGGTGATGCAGAGACACTGCCAACAAGTTTCTATGAATTGTTATATTTGAAAGAAACAAGATTCACCTCTGAGTGGACTCAAAAGGTGCAGTAACAAAGTCAAAAAGCAGAGAATGACAGGAATTTGCAAATAAAAGAATTTCACAAAAGGTGGGGAGTTTTATCCTATGAAAGAAGATATAGAGTACATCCAATAAGTTGTGGATCAGATGTCAAGGACCATTTATGAACATTATGAGTAGCAGTAGATGGTGGAATTTGGGGCTCAAAATCAGACTGTGTCCCTGATATGAAGGTCAATCTTTACTCGTAAGAGGAATCCAAAAGACCCTGCAAATTTCTCAAGTGTAGGAGCAACCCATGCAGAAAAAAAGTAAACAAAGAAAGAAATTTATTAAGGCGTGGAAAGATGATGCAATGACATTTACTTTTAGTGCTATTTTTGAAGTCTGCTATTCTGAAAATCATTAAAAGGAAGTTATAAGTGGGAATAGAAGTAATGACATCATCACAGAATAAAACAAAGTCAAATATAAGAAAAGACGAGAAACTAAACAGAAAGAGATTGGGATAACATATAAAGCTAAGTCCAAAGTCCACTGTGATGAAAACTGTTAGAAGGAAGTTATAAGTGTGAATAGAACTACTATCACCACTAAAACAAAGTTTATAACATAAGGTGAAAACCTAAACAGCAAGAGATTGGGATGACATATAATGTTAAATCCAAAGTCTGCTGTGATTAAAATTGTTAGAAGGAAGTTATAAGCGGGAATAGAACTACTAACATCACTAAAACTGTAAAACAAAGTTGAACAGAAGAAAAGGGGAAAACCTAAACAGCAAGTGATTGGGATGACATTTATTGCTAAGTCCAAAGTCCACTGTTATGTAAAATTTTAGAAGGAAGCTATAAGTGGGAATAGAACTACAAACATCACCATAGAATTAAACATAAGAAAAAGGGAAATTTTGAACAGCAAAAGATTTAGGGGACAACGAAAGCAGGAGAAAAAGAATATATCATGGCAGGTAATAACATCAGAGGCATAAGTATTAAAGGGGTTGGTAGCAATTTTCGGATTTCATTTTGCATTTCTCAAGCTAGAAAATTTGTGAAGCAGCCCAATTGCAATCCAACAACTACCTGAGTTAGGTCACTATTCAAATTGACAAAATAGCTGTTTGATATAATAGAGGGCTTTTGAAATACAAATTAATGCATGCAGATTGAGCTAAGAAGAGAGATTGTCCATGACAAATCAAGGAAATGACAGACTTTTCAAATCCAAGAAATCTTCAAAAGACTCCAGCATTCATAAAGCAAACAAAGGTCATTTTTCTAAGGATGGACAACAACAAAAAAAAACTTAAAAGAAATTTGGCATTAGGTAGCAACTGTAGGTGACAAAACGCAAAGATACAGAGTTGTTTACATTGCAAGAAAAGGCTGAGAAAATATGGCTCAGAACTAAACCAGCACAAGCTCTGTAAATCAAAATATTGGAAAAAATCTAAAGAAGTTCAAATATTTAGCTATGGAGAGATTAATAACCCTTTCATATTTTTCTTATCTCTCAAAGTTAATGCAAATCCTCTATTCAGCTGGTCAAGCAATGGAAAAATCCATCTGTCAGGAATTTTCGTTGGAATATTGATTCTGCAATAGTTGCAGAGGCCATGGACTTGCCAAATGGAGAAGCAACACCCAAGAGGTATACAGATGCCAATCCTCCAATTGATGCGACACTGAAGAAACACGTAATGCAGTCAGATACTCAAGAAGCTATGTTACTGTTTCATCCTGAAAATCCACTGGATCTGCAGTCCAGTCCACTGTAGCTGCAAATAAGGCTTAGCCATCCACAACTGTTGGGGCCTGGGCTCAGCCAGGTACACCTAGAGCAGACCCACAGGAAACAGGGCCGTTTTCAATTTTTTTCATCCAACACCCATGCCATCTACATCTCAAGCAGTGCGGGTCAAGATTTCAGAGATGGCCTCACCCCTCCCATGCAAGATGCTCGCACTTCCACCGACGACCCAAGTTTAACCCAATGTGGTTTCCAAAGTTGAAGAGGATCTCATCCACATTATGGCTGATCAAAGATCTTTTCATGACAAGATTGTAATAGATGTGATGGGGAATGGTGATGGTTGCCATTGACGTTCAAGGGAGAGAGCTGAGTGGGTTGTATTGGGTCGAACAGTCAGATAAAAGCCTTAATATCAATAGAGGCATGTGAACTAAGGTGAATGCCGGCTCTCACTAGTGGCATATTTCAGATGTGACTGACTTTTTAACTATGCTTATGTTATTTTTAACTTCTTAACTTTGGCTTGGTCACTTTTTACATTAGTGTCTTACATAATACTTTAAGGGTTACTATAGTTAAACACTTATAATTATTTACATTGTAACATAATCTGAAATGAGATTAATTATTTAATACAATCCAAGGTAATGAAAACTGGTAGGAACTGGGGTTGGGGCCTAGCTCGTTGGCTAAATCTTCCCTGTTGGAGCTTGGTCACGAGGTCTAGTCTCCCCACCCCGTGGTACCGGAGGGCATGTCCTAGCAGCGATCCGTTAAAAGTTTACCAGGCACACTGCAGTTTATATGGGGTCATGCTACCCGATTCTGCAGTCTAAAAAAAAGAAAAAAGAAAACTGGTAGGAACTAATAAATTATAGGGTTTAATACTGAACAATAAACATCAATCATGATTACAGTTTTCTTTATTATATGCATGTTATGCAGTTATCTTGTCTTAATTCCTGTTTTAAGCTAAAATATGTATAAATTTATGATTTTTATATGCTTTTTGTACAAACAAACCTAAACAAACCCAACCCCATAAAGAAACTTCCCATATCCGCATACCCAAGCCCAAACTGGTAATGTAGAAGCATTCTAATTGATCAGATTGCAGGTGTAGTGAAATTGGTGGATAAATGATTCTGGAATGATATTGCATACAGCAATAGGCCATACTCAAATGCCATTGGAACCATTGGACTGTGCACATAAAATAGTCCACAACAATAGCTATTTCAATTGGGCAGAATTTCTTGCAAATGAAATTAGTGAGACCATACAGAACTTTCTTAGGCACGGGTAAAACATATAAGTACAAATTTTCTAGAATTTTCTTATATTTATTTAATAGAGAACACCTGAAGAAAAAGACTGACCAGTTAGTAACTTCAAAAGATGGATGTATCATAAGGATACTAATAAGATTGGACCAAGGATATAAGTTTGCAAAGTTATTGGTACATGTAAAGGATATGATCAAAGCCATCCCTAACCTACCCCTGAATCTGGTGAGAAATTTGGCCTGTCATAATCATAATTTACCAGCAGGCTGATACAATAATAAGAGCCTTGAGTAACAGACTGTGATCAGGACAGAAACATTCATTTTGTATTGACAAAGAGTTAGTATTAAGGGGGCTAGCGATACAACAGGGAAAAACCAAAGCATTTGCCGGGCACCTGCAAACTGTTGCCCCAGAAAATGCATTCAAAGAAAAAAGGAATTAAGAAAAGGCAAAAAGTTCCTCCTCAGCCTTCAGACACACCTAGGGCAAAGAAGCAAAAGAAAGATAAAGACAAAGACAAAGTTGTAGAAGAAGAAAAGTCAGATGAAGATGATTAAGGGTCTACGGATCCCAAAACCTCAAGCCTCTTTAGGAAACTAGACTATTTAGCATTTGGATATTGGTGTCCATAAAGCTTAAGTAGAACATGGAAGAACTAATATACAACATGTTGGTTTTAGTCATAATAAGTTCAATAGAAGTAGAGGGCATGTGCATCAAGCCAACTTAATGGCTGGGAAGTTGCATCATTTTGCATAGGAATAGGATCATTCACTTAAGAAGGTAAAAATTTATTTCATATATATCAGTTTGCAAGCCTTTGTAAACTCTCGTTAATTTTCGCTACCATAACATCAACAAAAATGTTCCAAATTGTAAACATTTATTTCATATATATCCATTCGCAAGCCTCTGTAAACTCTCTTGTTAATTTTCACAACCATAACATCAACAAAGATGTTCTAAATTGTAAACATTTATTTCACAAAAGAAGGTACAAATTTATTTCACATATACCAATTCACAGCCCCTATAAACTCTCGTTAATTTTCACTACCATAACATTAACAAAATGGCTCTAAATTGTCTTTTGTAGAATGGTGATGGTTATCAAGCATATTTTATGTAAGCATTGCGTTTTTTTGTGCATTTGCAAGTGAATAGATGAAACATATCGATTCAAGCCTCTGTAAACTCTCTTGTTAATTTTCACAACCATAACATCAACAAAGATGTTCTAAATTGTAAACATTTATTTCACAAAAGAAGGTACAAATTTATTTCACATATACCAATTCACAGCCCCTATAAACTCTCGTTAATTTTCACTACCATAACATTAACAAAATGGCTCTAAATTGTCTTTTGTAGAATGGTGATGGTTATCAAGCATATTTTATGTAAGCATTGCGTTTTTTTGTGCATTTGCAAGTGCATAGATGAAACATATCAAGTTTCATTTATTTCCTATAGTTGTTTTCTTTTCTATTTCACTACATATGATTGTGTAAACTTAAGTAACATTGCATAAATCCCAGAATCAATATTAGACTACAGCATTAGGATGACCTTGTTCTGCCAAGGATAAGCAAACAAAACCAAGTAAAATGGTAATAAGATTTAATAAACCAAATACCACAGTAAAAATATTTTTAAAATACCTGTAGATTATGTAACAAACTATTGTGCAGAATATGACTGATTTAAGAGGATCCTCCCATGTTGCCAAAAACTGAAGCCATTTGACAAACTCTAACACAGGTAGAAGCAATTCCTGCAAGTAATTATACACACCAGACATTAATAAAACGGACTTAAAAGAAAGTTTAATACTAGCAGGACATTCTAGTATGTTTGGTGTAATTTCCACAAGGGCAAATTTATTCTTTTATACTCAGGTGTGTACCTTTAGAAAAGCGTAACAAAAACATGTAAACTATATTACAAAGTGTATTGAGGAAGAACTGAAAAGGAATGGGCATATGTGGCAGTTTACTAGAGAAAAGATGAGAGATTATTTATTTATTCAACATGCTCAACATCTAGTACATTATTAAATAATAAATTGCAAAATATTTCATTATTCTTGTGAAGAATAGTCAAACCTAACTCACTATCAAAACAAATCTTATCATATTTCATTTCATACATGACTAATGAGTTTAGAGACACCCACTAAATAAGTTTCTAAGATATAAACTACAATGAGTATTTCTCTAGCCTGAGCTTTGTTACATACATGTAAGAGTACTGGTCTGCCATCATGATCTCCCACTTTGATCGTCATCAGCTCCATGGTTCATTGAAGAATCCTTCCCTTGAAATCCTAGACGTTCTTGTACTTAGTTCTTATAATATGGAGTTCAACTGCTTGAGTTTTTTACCCTTCTTTTTATGTTTGCATTTCATTAGTGTCAAGTGTTCAGTTAGTTTTCATAGCCTGGCGTAATTGCACCCTCGTATTTCTCTAATGTAGCCTAAATGTGCTTTTGAGGGTTGACCTATTTTGATCATTTATAGACACAAATAATTTCTTCTTTCTCTCTTTCTAACTTTAGATTTTTTAGATTTGCTTCTTGCTGCTTGGTAAAAATGTTCACAAATTGATCCTGTGCTGTCCAGAAAATTGACTAAAGCCATTTATTCCACAATTGTTGTGTTTTGCAGTGATTCTCCAACTGTTTACGGCAATCATCATAAGACAAAAGTGTTAAGACACTTATTCCAAATAGATAAATCATCTAGAATTATGTTCAACCAAACAGCTAATAGTTGCATCAATCATTTTGTTTTCAGCTTCTGTTGGCAAAACTGCAACAAACGTGTGCTTCTTAGTCACCTAGGAAACACACCATATTTGAGATTAAAGCATACCCAAATGTGATTTTTTATTAGTAAATTACCCTGCAGGTGTGGGGTGTCCTTTGGCTTATATTCCATGATCAAGGGGTATCTCTTCCATCAAATTCATCCAGTGAATCCACCTGGCCTTGTCTGATGAGGTACATTACACCCAGAATTTGATATGGTAGTTTACCCAATTCAACATTCAACATTTGTATATGCAAACATGTAATGTATTTCTTGGGAGTTGAACAGAGGTCTCCTTGACTTGCATTCTTTCGGGTGTCATTTAGATACCAATGTCTGCATCCAGTGTGTAGAGGTTTCAGTCATCATTTTTGTTTTGTTTCCTAGCAATCTTATCATCATATGGAACTATCCAAATATGATAACTTCAGTCAGTTTGAGATGACCAAATTCATCTATTCTTCAACTTTCTCAGACAGAAGCCAAGGTTTCAGTTTTACAGCCTACATATGCACTCAATTTTCTTCACATATTTTGCATGCGTGATTACAAACCATTCCCCTCACCCTTTCAGTCAGTAGTCAAGCTTATAGCTCAGTGCACATCATCTAAGGTTGGAACCACCTTTTGTGGCTAATTACTTGGCAACTCTATATACTTGACTTGCGTTCAGCCCAATCTTACCTTTTCTGCTGGCCTAGTCTCTCCTGGGAACTAGTAGAAATCAAAAAAGAGAATTCTCCAATATCTTCAGGGCACTTATAGATTCAGCAATGAGTTGCTACTGGTGATTCATTCTTACTAGTGGGCTCATACAAACTCCAATAGAACTGGCAACATTGACAATCGGCAATCCACTGTGTGTTACATTCATCAGCTTGGTTCAGATCCTATCAGTTTATCTAGTATGAAACCAACTATGATCACACTTTCTTCAACCAAGGTAAGGGATTGTGGCACTGTTTGCACTGCAAAGGAGATTCAACAAACTCTATCAAAGTTTAAGTTCCATAAAATTATCTATTAACTACCATTTGGTGAAACAAGTAGAGTACCATTCACATTGCTCACCCTTTGGTGCAATGATTCGACTGCTATTCACATTGCTTGCAATCCAGTGAACCACCAGCATTCCAAACACGTTGAGATCCATATGCACTACATTCAGCAGCCCATACATGATTAAATCATCAATCTGCACTTTTGCCGAACAAAGGATCAGAGTAATCCCCTGACTGAGGCCAAGTTCTTGAATCTTTCGTCTTTGTTGGATATGACAGTTGTCTTTAGAGGGACAGCAATTTTCTTTTCTTATCCCCTCTCCCAGATTAATCTGGCAGGGATGTCAGTGCATTTTAACTGGTCAAGTCAACTGACTCATTAGACCAAGCACACTTGCACAGTTGGTAACTCAGTTTCATACATCAAATCAATTCATTCTCTTATCTCGATTAATTGTGTGCACAATTGATATTTGTAGTTTTATAGCAAAACTAGATGAGAACTCCAATCAGCACTTCATCAAAGGAGAACCTTTTGGTTTGACTATGTCTCATTTTAAGCACACTTCAGTTAGTTGTGACTCGCTCTAGATTTTTCCATTAAAAAACATCAAGAAGTCTCATGCAAACATGGGAGAGAGGCAGATCTTAAATTTGTCTTCTGACATTTTGCATAATGAAACTTACCCAATGCAATTCTGTACCAGATTTGTTGTCAATGTGAATTAGTTTTTAGGTTGATCATCTGTAGGTATTTTATATGCCAAAACAATCATCTATACGTATTGTGTGATCATCTGTAGGTATTTTTGGAAATGATTACGTTATAAACACTAAGAATTTTTACATTCTTAATCATGTAAAATATAAAAGGTAAGCATAAATCTATGTCTACCTAAGCTCATGAAGAGAGGTAGACAGAGCTGAATTGATCATGAGAATTAAGCCATTGGTAGAAGTGAGTGAATCTATTAAATTCAAAATATTAAATATTAAAATCATTGACTTACATTTGCCGCAGATCTGACAGGCAATAAAATAGCGTATGAATGAACATCTTCCCATTTAAAAAAAATATATGCTTCAATCAAGTTAAGGATGGTCAAGTAAATGTGGTTGGTGTGTAAATAATTTAAAAAGAAAAGGGGAGAAAGAGGCCACCATGCTGGAGGAGGCTGACTGCCATAGTTCCCATAGTGCAAGATTTTGAGTTTTGAGAGACTTGAAAGGTGTGATTTATAGATGGATATTCTGATATTTGAAGGGGCTTACACAATGGCATGTCTTCTGCCTTGATGTGGATGCCATAATCTCCCATTTGGGCACCATATTGCTCGTGAAATTCATCTAATCTGTAAGCCTCTGTGCTGACTATTTTTCCATGTCTTAGCCACCACTTGTGAGTCTTATTCCCCTTATTTTGGACATCATAATGACTGTTTAAATATCTTTCATCTTCGGTGCCATTGTTGTAGCAAAAAGCATTCAGTTTGGGGGTTGCGGAATGTATTGGAAATGCCACAGAAGAGGGCTTGGGTGTTGGAAAGCTGCACTGACATCTCGGCGCCTCAGTGTGAGGCTCAAATATGCATTTTCCCTTATGGTTGGATTGATAGAGTCTGGTATTAGTGTATCATTCAGTCATCAGGAGTGTTCAAAGTATTTATCTAAAGATCTACACATGGTGGACTGAAATCCTTTCTTGAGCAGTGTTATCCCTTCACGGGCACCACATTTGTAAGCTCTAAACTCTAATGAATATGATATGACGCCGGTTCTCCCCTCTTGAGGGTTGGTTTTTCTTTTCAAATAAATTCAAAGTTGTCTTGAATTGTTGGGACGCCATGGCTGGGTTATGGTCTCCCAATGGCATTCAAAATTTGCTTATACTCTTCCAAATTCACAGCTCTATTGCTGCTGTTCATGCTGAGGTTCGATCTGCTGGATCTGCCATTCCATGGGGTCAAATGTTCTGGTTAAAACTTTATTTATTCTTTATTATTTATGGTTTATGAAAGTTTGTTTATTCTAAAAAACTGGGGTGAAGAGAGGACAGAGGCAAACCACCATGTTTGCTTGCCTGAAAGGACTGAATCTTTTCCCTGATTTTGTTTGTTTGTTTGTAAGTAAAAAGACAAATAAATGGGCCTGAGCAGGGGCTAAATTTGATGGCTATACTGCTGTAGCCAAATTGCTGCATTTAAACATTTTTTCTGTAAAATACAATTAAAATTAGGAAGACTATGGCTGCATTAAAACATTTTGGCATAAAATATGATTAAAACTTTAGCAAGACTGTTTGGCTGCATTTAAACAATTTTTCTGTAAACTATGATTAAAATTTTAGACAAACTGTATGGCTATATTTAAACAATTTTTGCTGTAAACTACTATCAAAATTTTAGCTATACCATATCTCATTTAACAGGAGATTTTAGGGTAGAGTGATAGGTTAAAATTATGTAGAGTGAGGAAAGAAGTAGAGGTTATAAGGCAGCAAGATATTAACATCATTTGAGGTAAGCAGTTGTGCACATGGTATGGTGAATTTGAAAATAAGAGTGTCTAAATATAGGTATGTAGAAGTAGGTAGTCAAAATAAATGTATTTATGTATATGAGATAATAAGTAGTTAGCGGCCTATATGCATGACAATAAAAAGGTGCATGTAGATAGGTGACAATGATATTATGTAATACAATAAAGTATGTAAGTATAAGTGAGTAGGTAATACAAATAATTATAAGTATATGGTCGAAATAGGATTGATGAGTATAATGTACGAGTAGATTTATATATGGAGTAAACATATATGTGGATAAATGTAGAGTAGTGCTTATATCATGTATTATACATATAAACTTGAAGTTATCTTACCTTGGGACCACCTTTACTAAGCAGCATACACAACAATTTCATAACAATTTTATGTTATTAATGCATTTGTGGCAAATATATCATAATGATGACCTATTTTGTTTTTAATATGCTATGGAATGAGTGAAGAACTTAGCTAGCATATTTGAAGGAAGATAAAGACGGATAGTGTTTCCTTTCGTCAAAGGACAGGCCATGATTAGTATGGTTTATTATTCTTCATCTTTAATGCTTATAGAATTTGTATGTCTCCTTTGAAATACAAGAACATTCATAAAATTATATAACTTGAAAACATAGAATTTATTAATACCCTTACCACTCATGTCATAGTCTGAGCCAGGAATGGTGATTCCAAACGAGACAAAGGTTATTCACTTTCTGAAGTCAAGGCACTTTATGAAGTAAGTCCTCCTCAACTCTCTCTCCCTATGAAGGCAGGCGCTTTCCGAAGTCTCAAGGCGTCGTGCAAAAAACAACTGGGGGGGGGGGGGACTGGCCTTAGAAAGCGAAATCATGAAAAAGAGAGGGGCTCCGATGGATATCATATGGGTAAGGGTCTTCCCCCGAGGAAATTGTGGGGTAACTATAGTCGGGGAACTTATTAATACCCTTACATAAGACTTGATATAGACACAGATATTATATTATTTATTATAATATAAGTTTCTCTATTATTGTGTGAGTGAACTATGGCAAATCCTCTAATTCCAAGATGCTGAGATTTGTAGGCCAGCCAAAATGGGTAGTACTCAAGGAATAAGCCTGGTTTTTGGAATTAGATCAAGTCTAGGGATTTGGTGTGTCATCAAGAACCTACCTTTTTTAACATGAGAATGTAAGTTTTTTTAAATATAGGATGTAGAATGTAAGTTTATGAAATTAAAGTTGCCATTACTGTTAGGATAGATAAGTTTAAGAAGCTATCACTTTTTAAGATGAAATAATTTATTAAGCGATAGAAATACTCATTGCCGCAATTTGAAGTGGACAAATGCCAATAGAAAAGCTAAAAACTAGACCATAATGTCTAGCCCTAAAACATTGATACTTTAGCATGTGAGGAATTGTTGTGACAAGACAATGGCTATAAGTTATTGCTAAAAAATTAATTGAAAATAATTGGCAAGTAGTAGTAAATACCTCACAGGTAGGATTTCTTTAATTGATTGTCATTTTATTTGTGTTTTGAACAATATACAAATTACTGAGACATGTTGAATGTTATACTTAATATTAATTTTTAAACTATAATGAATACACAATATGTATGAAGGCATAATTGGTTGAGTAATTATTTACATTTCCAAAAACATATTGGTGACTTTAGTGTGTATTTGTAGAACAGTTAATGATTCAAGAGAAGGGCACATGTTCGATTGTGTGTAAGAAAGGATTTTAAAAGTTGTCATTTTATCAAAGTCATAATCCAATTAGATGTCTTTGAAGGTTGTGACATTGACTAATATTATCATAAGTATAAGTCGTGACAAAATAATTTTCTTTCAGAATGGCATGCCTTCAATTTTTTGCGTATTGCATTTTCAAGCATATAAATGTTGTAAACTCAGTTCATGGAAAAAGTATTCACAAGCATGTCCTTTCCAATCTCCTTGGAGAGAATATCATAAGAGCAAGATTTGAGCCCTAAGAAGTAAGCCCCACATGAAGCCTAATGAATTTTCTGTGACACCAAAGATATATTTCTAAAAGGAATATTGAGAAAAAACAAGAATGAGAGAAAATAAGAATGAGAGAATTTGTATCCCTATTGCAACTCAGATTGCATAAATGTATTTTTAGCTCTCAGATTTGGACTTGAAAAATATACATTTTGAACTTTCATTGGGCCGGCTAGCGTCAGAGAGTCTATTTCAAAAACTCACTAGACTCACTAAAAACTTGCAGATTATCCTGTCAACTAGGCTGTGAATTTCTGTGACACCAAAGATGGACATCTAAAAAAGAAGAATGAGAAAATTTATGTCACTATTGCAACTCAGACTGCATAAATGCTTTTTTGCTCTCAGATTTGGATTTCAAAAATATCTATTTTAAACTTTCATTGTGCTAGTGTCAGAAAGTCTATTCCAAAAACTCGCCAGACTCACTAGAAAACTTGCAGATTATCCTGTCAACTAGGCTGTGAATTTTATGTCACACAAAAGACAGATTTCTAAAAAGAATATTGAGAGAAAAGAAAGAGAAATTTATGTCATTAGTGCAACTCAGACTGCATATGTCTTTTTTGCTTGTACTCAAACTCAGATTTGGAATTGAAAAATATCTATTTTAAACTTTCATCGTGCTAGCATCAGAGAATCTATTCCAAAAACTCACCAGACTCACTAAATACTTGCAAATTATCCTGTTGACTAGGCAGAACTCACAAATAAAGTCTGTTTGGTTCTTTTTGTGTGAGTTGGCTCGGGACTTGTAGACTTCCTGAAAAAATTAAGAGTCTCAATATAAAAAATTATTTCAATTTTCATCAATGACTTTATTTTCTAGTATTTTATTAAATCAAGTAACCTATTCTGTTATCACATTTTTTAGATTGTTTTCACAAGTTCACATTTTTCATACATTTATCTTGCAAGATCTGTGTCCTATCATCTTTCGGTTATCACAAAAAAAGAGGATAGAGCACAGCTGTTACTATTTATAAATAACATTCTCAGTCAAAACTGCATTAACTGGTTGTCTTATGTTCAACTCAACACATAACCTTATATTGACACCTAGTAACTTGCATGCATGTGTGTGTGTGTATGAATAAGAATTGCAATAAATATTTAACAAATGAAACAAATAGTTAATCTCAAAGCATGAAAAGGTCTTAAGGTAAAAGAGCATAAGAAGCTCTCCAAAAAACCAACAATACAATCATAATCAAAATCATCCATGTCTGATGGAAATGAATCAATGTAGAAAAGAGACACTACAGATGATGTTCAATGCTCCAATACAAAAGCAGACAACAAGCCTTTATTATTAAATAAAAGAGTAGTCAATCTCAGAGCATGAAAAGATCTAAAGTTAAAAATTTAAAATAGAACCTCCCCAAGAAAGCATAGATCAAAACAATTCATGTTTAATGCAAATGAACATAGATATAGCAGAGTCACAACATATGATGTTAGAGGCTCCAACACAAAAGAAGACAACAAACCTTCATTACAGCTGCGTTTGTGTCAATGCCCTCTACTTTCACTCCTTCTATTGTGGCCTGTGCTAGTTCAACCTTTTCAAAGCTGCTCCTTGATTGCATAACTGCCCTTTCTAAAGGTGTCAACTCACCAACAAGAACTTCACCAACAGGAAGACCTGTTACATCAGTTGCACCAGAGCCCTTTGAAAAGGTGAATCCTAAATTGGACAAAGTGGACAAAGCTGAGGTCGAATGAAGCCCACTTTTATCCATCTTTTCACTAATCTGTGCTTCATTATTTCTTGGACTTTTGGCATCCACCAAGGGTAAAAGATCTGACAATGCTTCTAAAATCAGATCCCCTCCAGGAAGTTTCTCTGCTAGATTAAATGTAAGAAGTCTTTCAGGACGAGGCGGCAGAATATGAAATGCTTCACGGATTGCACGGAGGCGTAAAATGCCTAAAACAGACTTTGAAAGTGCCTCTGCCCGTCCAACACCTTCAAGATGAAACTTTCGAATGAACTGATGCACACACAGAATCTCTTGAAGAATGACCAGCCAATAGTCACGGCGCGAATGTCCTGTAAGTTCTGGAAACTCCATGACGACTGGTTCAGGTCTGTGAATGAACTTTAAAGATTAATTACACAGGCAAGCTGTAATTTGCAATCATTCAAAGAATCTGGCAGGTAATGGAATATTTCAAAGCATTGCAGCCTATCAGAAAAGCAAAAATGATATAAAATGTTTCAGCAGCAACGACTTACACAGATATTGATTTATACATAACAGCCTTGTCAAATAAGCGTGCACCCCATGGTCCCGTCAGGTCAGGTTTAACCACCTGCTTCAAATCAGTTGATAAATCATATTTTTTTGCCTTATCATATGACACAATTCCCAAGGCTTCAAAATAAAGGGCATGGTCAGTCAATGTCAACCGTCCTGCAACACAGTATAATTGATTTCATAAACATGCATGCATTATGAACAAAGGTAATCTGAGAAGGAACTGCAGAAATATAACTCACCAGGCCATGCAGAGACACCTACATGCTGGAGAACAGGCTGAGTAGTTACAGTACCATCAACATCAATAATCATCTCTCCATTAGCTAGACGAAGACTGGAAAGTAAAGTGGATGCAGACTGATTTTTCATTGTTTTAATAGCCCTGAAAAAAAAAAATTGACAATGACATTCATCAACACCATTAAAACGTGCACAAGTTTAATATTTTTAAATATTATGAACTATATTTATTTTCTGATCTCACATGTATTCATGCAACATGTTTGACATGGAATGTTAGAATGAAAAATGTTGAGATTGTCATTTGGCTTTTCTGCATCAAACTATAGTTGGAAAACTACATCAATCATTATGATGCAAAAGATCAAAAGTATTCTGCATGTTAGTTGACCAAGAAATAAATAAAGAGATATGGAGCACTGAATAGCTCAACTGTTTTAAAAGACAGAAAACCAATCGATACAAAATGAAATGCTGATGATTCACAGAATGTCCATTTTACAGAAATTAATAAAAGTCATGTTGGCCTCTAAAATTGATTAAAACAGTAGAGAGCAAGATATTGAGCTAGTTAGAAATGGATGACCAAATTGGCATTGGTGCAGTTCATACCACACTGTAGTAGCATTATACTGCTCAATCGAAGGGGAGGTAAGGGTTACTGTAGGCCATATAGAGGTACTTGGGTGCTTTCAGAATATGGTTGAACAAGTACACTAAGTTTGATTATACTCCTCACTTATTCAAATTAATTGTAGTTAATTTATTGAAAAAGTATTGTAGAAGGCTGGAAATTTATTTATAAACTTAAACTCATATATATAGGCAAACTTGTTTCAAGCTATAAAATCATCAAGTTAGACCAAGCTATTCCAATCTAGTGCTATGCATTGTTGTTATTTGCATAATAACTGATTGTCTATTGCTGTCATATTCCATTTTTCAAATCTGCTGTTGTAATATCCCATTTAATTTAATTTTTTAAATATAACAAACCCTAGCTCACAGTCATAATAGTTTGCACACTTAAACATAAATATAAAATCCTTATTACCTCTTGCTGAAATCAACCCAGAAATTGCACTTTAAAAGTTTATTCCTTAATTCAGACATAATGTTTAGAATATAGCTCAAGAAAGACCAAACTTATATTCTACAACTGCTAATTTTTCTCTAAATTTGCAGCGATCCACTTCTTAATGAAATGCCTTGGAAACACCTCCAAATCTGCCTGACATCCAACTTGGAAAGCCACAAACTTCTGCTAGTTGAAGGAATATTTTAATTCAAACAGTAATTAATCAAATTTTTCCCAATGGTGATTTCCATGTAAAATCACTCTAAGGAATTGTGGGTTTTCATCCTCCAATTCCAGACCTAGAGGAGTTTCAACCTCAGGTTTTGAACCGTAGTTCCATGCATCACAAGGAATAGAAATTAAATAATTAATGTTTTCTCAATGATGTCTCCTCCTCCTTGCTTGGTCTGTCTTAAATAGACTCTGTTCTCCGAGAGTCATAACTCTTCAAAATGCCTTTAAATTAATATTCAAAATAAACTTTAATTATCATTTCATTTTGTAATATTATTTAATCCCTTTTGGAAGCGGCTGCCTCAAACTTCTATTTCATAAAGTCGCAATAGTGCTGTTCTAATGTGGCAGCGACTCCCTTGAATGATGCAATTTGCTTTGAGGAATGGGAAATGTTCTACAGATTTGCATATGCCAAGATGAGGACTAGTAAAATCTGGTAATAACTGCTGAGGAGAGCCCGTTGTTATCTGATTCATCTCCTGTTTGCTCTGCAAAACTCAAAGAGAATACAACAATTTAATACATCCTGCCAATATTTGTTTAGTAATAGAATTCTGGGAGCTTGAATACCATTTTGAAGAGTGGACATTACAGCTGTCATATTTCTATATTGTCCTTTCCTAACAATGTTGTAAGAAGACACTGGGCTAAATGTATGTTGACATTAGTGAACCTGACATGGATTGAATGTGGAATTTTTATTAAAATTTATATTATGTGCAGAAAGATTGGGAGAAAGTGTGGTTTGGCATATTGGGACTTCATTTATGTTGAAATAGAAGGCGCATTTATTCTCTAGACTTAATTGCTTAAACCAAAGGTGAAGCCAACCATAAAGAATCCAACAAAGACTGCAAACTAGAAAGCATTAGACATACCAGATGTGAATGCCAAAGACTATTGTGATTAGTTATGAACAAATATAACTATCATATTTGGGCTTAAGAATGAATGAATCCTGATTAGGGAAGTGCAATATTTTCTGAGCAGTCCTCCAACAAGGTTAATTGTCACCAGGCATAGGTATCTCTTTTTCAATGCAGAAGAATAAAGTATTCATTTATTATATATATAATATATGGTAATGTATTTCTAGGACACAGAGAAATGTTTTCAACAATCATACGGATCTATCACACTTTAGTCTGCCTCCCTACTTTTTTTTGGCATTGATAAAAAGTTAAAACAATTATCAGGCAAGAAGATTGTTGTTAAGGTCATTGAGCATTCTCAGCTACTATTTATTATACAAAAGGGTTAAGAAGGGTATGGAGGAGTCTATTCAATTTCAATTGTCCAATGTGACCTCGATAAAGACTGAGATTATCATTGACTAAGCCAGTTTTCAAAGCCAGTAATAATATTAAAGAGGAAGAGAATAAGACAGAGAAACTCAAGCTCCAGGACAGAACCATGAGATCATAAATATGGCAGAAGACTCATGAAAATGGATAGGAATGTATACCTTGGGATCCAGGCTATTTAAATTTACTTTAGTTAGACAGCAGAGATTCTTACTCAGTGAGCTGAACCTATGGTAGGATATGTTTAGATATAATTGCTCTATCTGTTTTCACTTGACTGAAAAGTGCCCCAATGGGATTAACTTTTGTTCAAATTCCACCACAATATATAAAAACAATCAATCAAGCTAGAAACAAACATCTAGCACAGAGACTTCAGGATGAATATGCGCTTTAAAATGCATGATGGGAAATTTAGCAGGAAGTTGAGTGTTCATCAATCTTCAAAAGAGTAATTAGGGGTGCTTAACATTGAATTATTTTATTCTGAAGTTGTATCTCAAACTCCATCAATGAGGTTTCCATATATTGTGGTTAGCTTACACTGCCCTTAGCTCTATCAATTTAAAATTTTAATCCATTCCTCCAGTCTTTTCCATTTTATCTTAATTTGCCATTTTCATCAATTAAAAGCATAACCACATACAGCAGACTAATCACAATTCTTATCTTCTTCTCTACTCCATGTGGTTAGCTACTTGTCCAGGTTTTACACCAAGGTAAAGACATAATTGTCCATCAAATGCTAAAGAAAATGCCTAAAACAATATAGTGGTGAGAACCAAACTTCTCAAACTTCATTCAGAAATATGCTCCTGGGTTGGTTAAAATCTTAAAAGAGACTGGCAATGCCTAAAAGGCTAACAGGGTAACATTGACTTTCAAGATGATTCTACTCTCATTATCCAAATTGGCTACCTGTTCAAGTTTGTAAGTTTCCTATAAATATATTATCACTCAATTTTGCTGACATAACTATTTGCTACAATTTCATTATGCTAATCTTACCTCATGAAATTATTATTGCCTGTAGAAGAAGAGAAGCTAACCTTAAATTGATTTTGTGTAGTTCACTTTTAAAGAAAATCACTCTACACAGAAATCAATATTCACTTCATATAATCAAAACAATCAAAAATACTATCTTTGAGTATCAAATACTCATCTGTAAGCATCAAACACATAAGATTGTATAATCGGCCAGCACCGAAAATGTACTTTTTCCAGACCATATATGCAATCAATATTTCTCCTTTCATACAAAAAAGAAAGAAAGCAGATAAAAGCACAAGAGCTCACTTTTCAACCCCTGCAAGGTACTTATCGTAGATGGGGAAAGGAAGCCGACCTCGAGTTGAAGATGTAAGCACATCAAAAAGATTGTGAGCAGTGATTACATCTGCAACAGTTGGAATTGCAGGAGCTAATCGTTCAAAAGCCTCTGGACCAACGTAGTTCTCAATATCAACCTGTCAACAACAAATCAAAAAGTATATTTTGTGCCACAAGATCAGATCATCATCATGTCACACACAACCCAATTAAATAAGAAATCTGGCAACTGCTTAAAAGAAGACGCCACCAGCTATAAAATGTGAAAATGCAAATCGTCATTGGTTCTCTTCAAAGAAATTTACCAAAAAGCTTTTGTTAATTTTTTTCCATATCATCAATGAATGATTTTAATAATGTCCACAAGACCAAAGCAGCCTATGGGGCGAAGAGCAGTACACATGCCTATGGCAAGAAAGTCAATAACTGATCTCACCTTCAGCAAGGGCTTACTTGTCATGGCAGGGGCCTCCCAAGCAAGCATCATATCAAATGTCAGGCGGCGAAATCCTTTATCACTGACATGATCAGTGAGTTGAGTTGCCACAGCGAGTGCTTTGAAACAGCAATACTCCAGAAAATTCCGGGCATACCGTGAGGGATGTTTTATAAAGTCAGATGCCTCTGTTTCAAATTGTTTTTGAAGATCCTCAGTTGAGAGAAAAAGAATCCTAGTTCCAATAAAGAAAAAGGATCAGTCATAAACATGGTATGCTTATACCAAAGGTAAGATGTGAGACTGGACTGCACAAGCACTTACTCAAAAATCAATCACTGAAACTTGTGTAAAGAAATTTTAACATTAAAATGCAGCCAAAATGTGAGGGAAATTTCACAAGACACATAGGCAGAACTAGCACAGGACAGCTAAAGTTCAAAGACATTGTGGAATATATACAATAGAGTCATAGCAACTACATGCAGCAGCATAACTTTATCAAAATTTTAAAAGATATAAAGCTTTATATTTTAAATTATCTCTGTCTATGTATGCATATTTGCATGCACAACCATGTGCCATTTCATTCAAGCCATAGAGGCGTATGAAACATAATTAAAATACTTAGTTTTCCTGTATTAAGTTTCCCTCATTGAAAATCTTATTAGATTATTTACTTTATGAGTCTTTGGAATTAATATTAGTTGGTAAAAAGCAATGTCATCGAGCATCTCATAATTGTAAATGTTGTTTTAGGCAATATCACAAAATAATAAAATTTGTTTCATTTATCTTCAAACACAATTCTATTGTGCAGTTGCCAAAACTGATATTCCTAACGTGTTTAGGAGTCATTCACCTCTAGTTTCAAAGGGCAAATTATGTGAGATTTCTATTGTTGGTAAGAAATCTTCTTTGTCTAATTGATTTGGTTATTCAAGGTTACTTTCAGTTTGGTTCACTCTTTTTACAGCAGATCCATAATTTATCAAGGAATTTTTTGTTTGTATCATATCCACTAATATTGTACCGTAGTTACTCTTAGAGTTTTCAACTTGAGTTGCTCAACTAGTGTTCTCACAGTGATGGCACAGCAGTGACAGCAGCAGATCTAGACCTGTGTGCAACAGAGCATTCAGCATGGAGAGGATGCGGTTATGTAGGACAGGGTAGTCTTCTTTGAGATTAGTGCCCAGTTAACTATCTGAGCCTTTAGTGACTTGTTGATGTAACTTAGTTTTGACTACTTTGATTAAGAGTAATTAGTTGTTAGGCTAGGTAGTGTTGATGTTAGAAGCAGCATCGGGCTTCTACTTCCAGCCCGCGAATGAACACAATTTAAATTATAGCCTATTGGCTATTTAAATTGCAAGCCGTATCTTTATGAAGAGGCATGTTTTATATTAAATGATATTTAATTATTATGAAGGCACGAATTCATGAAGGGATGCGATCTTTGTTGTGGCTGACCTCATGCATTTTGTGGACGCGATTTTATGAAGGGTCACATTCTTTTGATGGCCGACTTTATCTTAGAAGTTGTGATCTTTGGTGAAGGCCAACATGGAGCCTTGAAGGGTCACATCCTCTCCTTCATCTTGTATATATATTCGATGGTTGTATCTCATACATTCATTCAATTCATTGTTCTCAAATTCGATATATACAAGTGCGAGTTTGTCATCAAGTGCAGATCGATATTTTGTGGAAGGCTGAGTTTATCTTTAGCAGATTGCATTACTTTGTCACTGTGTTAGCATCAGATTGTGGTGCTTCTAATTGGCCTTCATATCGGCCTCTTTGTAAAGGAGATATTTGTGTTGACATTCAATATATAAGTGATATATTGTTGCTGGGTTTTTCTCCCTCAAGTGGAGGGTTTTCCCAGGGTATATTCTGTGTTATTGTGTCTGATTTTGAATTAAATTCTGTCTATCTAATCTGATCATAAAACTAACAGGTAGATTGCTTGATCAAACTTATTGATACATCAGTCAGATTGAGTGTCACTCCAGTGAGTTGTAAGCTTAACTTGGAGCTTTACTTGACACCTCATCTAGTTTCTCTTAGTTAGAATCTTAGTGTACTTTTCTATTTAAAGTGCAAATATTCTGTAATTTTCTGGTTCTTTTAAGTTTGGAGTTAGTAAAGAGTTTCTCTTCAGACTTAATGAGAAGATAGATGTGGGTTTGATAGTTCAATACTGTGTATTGGTTGTTAATATTTACAGTAGTATGTATCTGTTGATAGCATAGTTAGTGATTATTGTTTCTACTGAAATTTTAGTGTTTTAAGCTATGTTGCATAATTCAGCAGACCCTCCGATACCTGTATGGATCTGGGTTCACCAAAGATGCGCCCAAGGAACACAGGGCAGATTCAAGTAAACCCAAGCAGGCCCAAGGGCTGCCAAAAAGAAAAAACAGAAAAAAAAAAATCATTTTTTACAAGATTTTAATAAACAAAAAAGTGCCAAATACCTAATTTCACCCTTAAGTGATAAAGTTGTGAAAATTGTGTGTGTGGTTTCAAAGGCCTTAATTTGGGCTTGGGGCACTCCAGCTTGCATCTCTTGTCACATAAGAAACTTGATTACAATGAGGAGGTGACAAGAAATTGGGATCTAACTCTTGAGTGTTCTGACTTAGATGATGTTGTTGTACGATTTGCCGAAATCTCTTTAGATGAGGCAGCTTCTACACATGGCATGTCTAGTGGAAGTGGCATTGTAAGTTGTAACCCATTGTGGTTCAAATGAAATTAAACCAAATGTTGACTTTGATGCTCTTGATGAAGAGCAATATGATTTAAATATTGATTGTAATTTTCACTGTGTATTGATATTTGACAAATCACTGAATTATGAATTTATGGGTTTTTCCTTTGCGTGTATTTAAATATTCTCAAGTATTGCCAATTATGAGTATCACTATTTTTATAATTTCTATATGTTAAATCATAGTTGAAAAACTTGCCAATTGCAAGTACTCGGCAAGCCCGGAAAACTCGGCTTGGAAAAAACTCGGCAAAAAACTTGTTAACTTAAAAAATTGCTTAAACTTCACTAAAAATGCTTTTTTGCAAAATTCAAAGATAAGATGCATCCAATGAGTCAATAAATGAGTACATAGAAGAAACAAGTTGAGTCTAGTTGTATTTGATTGATTTGAAAGCAAATTGGGTACAGAATGGCATCCTCATGTGGAATGCGTTGATACTGATAGTGTGAAACAAAATGAAAATAGCAAATTGTTTTATATTTTACAAATTTACATCTTCCTGTTCCCATGTCTAGTGAAAACTAGGGGAGAGGTAGAACTAGATGATATTATAGATGAAGACTTGTAGGAAAACTTGGAAACTTCGACTTAGAGAGTACCTAGAAAATCAAATGAATTCAATGGGAGTTTGAGGGCAATGCCCCCAATGGGTGGGGTTGGGGGTCAGGGGGCAATGCCCCGGACAAGGGGGCAGCACCCCTCATGGGGGTCTAGGGGTAACACCCCCAACGGGGTCAAGGGGCAGTGCCCCTTGCGGGGTCCCAGGGCAGCACCCTAGGCGCACTCCCTATCGTGATACAGGGCGGGATTGAGGGGCGGAGCCCCTGCCACCAAGCCCAAATTAAGACCACACAAACCTTCATGGGAGAGTGTTTTTGCTAAGGAAGAGCAGCTGGTGGAGGCAAAAAATGAATCGAAATTGCGTTTATTCCGACCACGGGGTCTTTTTACTAAGTGGCGAGTTTTTTTAAAACTCACCAAGTTTTCACAATAACCCAACGAAGTTCTTTTGGCAAGTAAATACCTAAAAACTCCCGATTTTTCAACTACTTGTCAAGTTTTTATCGAGTTTGCCATCTATGTGTTAAATTATAAAATCATAGATTATATTTATAACTTAAAATTTTATATATTGAAATTATATGTGCATGAACCTGTACCACTTAGTTTTATGATCAGATTAGATAGACAGAAATTTAATTCAAAAATCAGACACAATAACACAACAGATACCTTGGGAAAACCCTCCACTTGAGGGAGAAAAAACCCAGCAACAATATATCACTTATATATTGAATAACAATGAATGTCTCATTTACAAAGAGGCCGATATGAAGGCCAAGGATGAGCACAACAAACAGATGCAAAACAGCAACTAGATGAAGTAATTCGCTAATAATAAACTTAGCCTTCCACAAAATATCGAACTGCTCTTCTTCTCCTTATTCGCACTTGAGAACAATGAACTAAATAATGAATATGATAAATACAATGAATGAGCATCTATTATATATACAAGCAAGAAGGAGAAGACGCATCTCTTCAAACTCCATGTCGGCCTCCACCAAAAGATGTGACTCCAAGATGTATGAAGTCGGCCTTCAAGAAATGTGTCTCTTCATGAAATCGTGCTTTAGAAGAAGTCAGCCTTGATAACAATAATTAAATATTAATTAATGAAGCACCTCTTCATTAATATCAAACTCATATAAATTTAATAGCCGTTTGAGGCTACATTAAATTTTGCTTCAAAGTCGTGGCTGGAAGAAATTGCCCAACGCTGTAAACATCAACATACCCAAAGCAAAACAATGCATCGCATACCTGAACCTTGAACCTGTACCAGAACCGCAACTCAGGTTTTAAGTACCTAGTTTTAGGATTAAATTTTCTAAATGCAAAATCTGCTTAACATAGTCTGAAAATTTAACAGTTAGTCTTCTTATATTAAATAAATAAAAGAATTTTATTTTTATATCTATGCACTGATAATGATCATGATAATTAAGTAATTTTTAATTAGATATAAATATGTTTCCTCCGATTGCTAACAAATACTTAAAGGCGCTTGTATGCAATATGTGTCTCCTTTCCTTGTAATTATTATCAACATTTGTGAGGAAAAACGTTATTAGTGTAATGACTACTCATTGAGGTCATCTTTAGATGATTAAACAACACATAGATCAAATCCCACAAAATTTTAAAATATAAGTAATTGGGCTGTAATTAAGTTAATTCCACACTGATAAGAAATGTGAGGAAAGGCTGACTTCTAGGGCCTTAAATACTCAACAAAAATTTCTAATGGGTAAAAAGGCAAGAGGGTGAAAATCCCTGAGCAGGGGATTACATTCAGCGTCTCTCCCCCTACTAATGTATGCTTATGAGTGATTGTCTGCTAAGTGGGTCCTTTTGCCTTATTATTACCAACATGAAAGAGGAAAAATGTCAATAGTGTATTGACTACTTATTGAGGGCGTTTTGAGATGGCTAAATAACACAAGTCAAATCCCATAAAAATAGAAAATCTCATGACTATATCAATGTCATTTTCAAATTGGCATTACAATTGATTTGATTATGGTTGATTTTATGATTTTGCAGATAATCACTAACATTTTGTACCCTCGTGTGTAGGAACACCCAATGATAGCTGTCTAAGGATTTCAAACTTGGGCAGCAACAACAAAGAGAGGTGCCAATGCACACAAATGTTACATTGTCATTTTGCACAATTTCCATCTTTCTTACAACACACTTGTGTGCTCACTTGATATGCAATTTTATGATTGTATTCTGCATGGCCAAGTTTGTGTGTATATGTATGCTATTGTTGTAATTGTGTTTTGTTGAGAAAAAATTTATTGGTTAAGTGAGGTTGGGTGCTTGACATGTTTGTGTGTGTGTGTGTGTGCATATCTGTTTACCTAACTGGCATAACCTATTATTCTTGAGATGTGTTCACTTTAAAAAATTAAAGAAAAAAGGGAGAGCCATGGGATCAAAATACCACAAATGTTACATTGTAATTACTTTGTTGATTTTGCTGTTAGTCATTTTGCACAATTTGTACCTTGCTTACAACACACTTGTGTGATCACTTGAAAAGCAACTTCATGATTGTAATCTGTATGGCCAAGCTTATATATATGTTATGGTTGTAATTATGTTTTTTTGAGCAAAATATTGTTGGTTAATTCAGGTTGAGTGCTTGATGTGTGTTTGTGTGTTCACCTAACTAGGCCTAGCCTATGATTCTTCAGATGTGTTTACTACAAAAAATAAAAGAAAAAACAGGATCAAAATACCATCACTTGAAAAGTGGTTAAACAACATAAGGAAAAGTGACTTTGGAGTCCTTCACATTTTACCTTAGAAACCCTAGTATTCATTCACAAGGCATGTTTGGTTGGCAGATTATGAGGATATATAGATTGTGATGTTGTAAGCATGCTGATGGAAGAAAATCTGCTTTTAGAAAACATGTTTGAATGGAGAGGAGACAAATGGAGCCAGCCCGCAATATGGGATCCCTTAGCTCTAATGGCGGTCATTGTGGTCAGCCAACACCACCACCAAAGAACTTAAATCAATCTATTCTTGCTTGTGTGAGGGGTGTGTGGAAAACATAGCACATCCTTGTTTTGTTCATCGGTTTGGTTTAGGGAAAAGTCTGGAATTTCAAAGAAGGATCAAGTGCTTTGAGCACTCAGATTAGCTTGCCCAAGCCATTCTTTGATACCCGTAAGCATACAGGTCAGATGTTCTCATTCCATGTTATCATGCTTTCTCTAGCTTAAGGTTTATTTGAAATATTATCATCAAATATTGTGTCTAGTGGCTTAGAATGCAAGCTGGGCACATCAATATGTAAATCTGGGGCAAAAGAAATTCTTTCTGAATGGCAGATTCTATACTTGGCCTATATCATTCTAAGAACTTTAAGCCTAGAGTAATATCGTATACATTGTTTGATGGACTGGTTGACTGTGTTGCACTCAATATCATTCATTTGGATTGATGTTTCTTTTATGGATGTTATTGACAGTAGCCATTGGTTGCTCTTTCTTACAGAATAGTTTCTTTAGCCATGAAGATAGCATTATGAGATCATTATTGAAATGTGTATCATTTGAAACAATGAACATGATTCCTATGGTAAGGAACTCTATTACACTTTGGTTTTCCATGATAACCAGTTATTGATATTGCAATTGTCATTAATAACAGTTGATACAATCCAAGTTGTCTGATTAGTAGGGTGGTTAAACTGACTGCAAAGTGAGCACTGACAAAGTAATCCTCAAACTGCATCTGCATAGAAAGCCAACAAAAGTACCACTGACAATGTTGCAAAGCATTCTTCATGCCAAAATATACAACATGGAAGGACAAATGAGCCTCCTTAAATAGAGTTGGCAAAAACAGCCAAAAACGGCTGAGTGAGCTCAACAAGAACAACTTCTATAAACTTGTAATGTCCCCATTGCACACCTTTCATCAATTGGGTTTGTTTTGGGAACACTTACTATTTTTAGTAAGTGCTATTTTTAGCAAGGGGCCTGGTACAGTACTCCAGTCAGTGGTGAGCCATCTCGAGCATCTTAGTTTCTCTCCAACTCAGGTTTCAGGGTGCATTACTTACTATTTTTGGAACTTACTAAAAATAGTAAGTCAATTAGAGTTGACTGAACTTGGCAAGCTAGCCCTGGTCAGGCTGGTCAATGTGCACATTTAGAGGATTAAATCACTTTGGGAGATTATTTTAATATTTGAGGCACTTTGGGAAATGTGTTTTTAAAAGTGACTTTATAATGTTTAATTAAAAAGGGGACATAAGGGGACTCAATTAAAAAATAGACCAAGGGCGCCTAGTCTAATGACTTGAAGTTGTTTTAAAGATAAATAATATAATATCTCTTTTGGGCGCCCAAACTATGGAGGTAAAAAGATTTAAAATTAATTTAAATCAAATTTATGGAGTTTTTGGAGGCATTTAGGGTTGCTGGAAAAACGTTGTCAAAAGAACATTTTGGAGGCTCATTTGCATATGTTGGAGTTTGAGTTTTTAATAGGGAAATGTTGTTGGTGTGGTGCTAGGGTATTGAAGCACGGGATTGAGGACGTAGCCCTCAAGTTCTAAGACTTGTCTTAGCAGTGAGAGACCTGCTCAGACTTGTGCTAGGTGATTTCATTCAGAGATCACAACTAGGTTAAATGATGAAGATTTACCAATATTTCTATTTGCATTTCAATAGTTTTGGGATGTGTGATTGCTAGATTTTGGTGTGGAGAGAAAAAACTTCATTTTGGTGTGTTTTAATCATTTTACAGGAGACTTTACTTTGGACCTGAATCTGGTTATTTGCTCATTGCTCATTATTAGTTGAAGATTTTATTCTGGGTATTGATCCATTGGAAGGCCCTTCTCTTGCCGAACGTTTTGAGTACTAGATTGTAATTTTTGGGTGAAGATTTGAATTCTCCAGGCGATGCAGGGCTGAAACTGATAATTTGCTCATATTCGAGATTTCATTCTAGGTATTTGAGATATCACTTCTCCTATCAAGGGCGTCCATTTCCATTACAAGAACAGATTTTTTGGTGAAGAATCCAATTTATTAGAGAAAATCGCCCTTCTAGATAGGTACGGCCTTCTTGGGTTTGCTGCACTTTGTTTGGTGGGTTGAAAAGAAATTTGAACAGCAAATTCTAGGACCCATTTGGCTGCACAAGAACTCTATACAGCTTGGTCACTTCAACTTGTATATTAGGAAAAGGCGTACTTGTCAAGGAAGCTTCATGTTTGCTGAAAGAACTCAATTTCCAGGTCTGATAATAAGTTTAAAATTCTGATTTTGAAGCTTTGTATGACTGAAAACAAATATTGAAGAAATTAAAAAATTAGTTTGCCTCTGAAAGTGTTATTTCTAGTTCCTTAATGCTCTCTTTATTTTATTGTTATTGCACAATGCTCAAAAACAAACATGCAATGTAAACCCTTCACTTGCAATGCAAAAACTTCAAGAAAACAATTGCAAACAGCAAACAGCAACAGGGTAAAAAAAAAAATTGGGGTAGATTATTACACAAACTACAGTCGGGAACAATGTTGCTTTGCCTTTGACCACTGTGGGTTGTTGCAATGCATCAATGACTGAACCAAACTGAGTATCTATGTAATAAAGCCCTTTCAACTCATCATAGGCTCTGCACCAAATATCCAAGATGCTAAGCACTCGAAGAGTGTGGCTAAGAAGATCTGCCACTTTGATGGTGACGCCTTCCTTATACTTTAACACCAAATGAAAATTGAATACAAAATGCCTAAGCTACAATTTCAAGAATTCAAGTGATTAGTGATCAACGTGTAGAACAAGCTACCTACTAAGAAGATAATGTTGACATCGCTTGAGTATTTGGATGACAACATAGAATTTCTTATCACATGTGCCATAATTGAGCTTGACTTCAAGAATGACTTTGAATGATAAGCTATTGAGGTTACTAAATCTTGAGCTATAATTTCAAGAATTCAAGTGATTAGTGATCAACTTGTAGAACAACCTACCTACTAAGAAGATAATGTTGACATTGCTTGAGTGTTTGGACCACAACATAGAATTTCTTATCACTATTAGTGATCAACGTGTAGAACAACCTACCAACTAAGAAGATAATGTTGACATTGCTTGAGTATTTGGACCACAACATAGAATTCCTTATCACATGTGCTATAATTGAGTTTGACTTCAAGAATGACTTTGAATGATAAGCCACCGGATGACCACACCAATACCATATTGGGAGAGAAAACAAGGAAAATAACAAGCCCTTTGCTTACTGATAAATGCTCCAAAGACGTTGGACTCCAACTAAGAGTTTTGTAATTCTAAGAGTTGATTAAGGGAATAGGAAACATGTGAGTGATTATAAATGAACTCGCTATAAAATTTCATGCTCGCAAGAAAAAATTTCAGTTCTAAAGTGTTGGACGAAGTGGATCACTCCAAAGAACATTGAATTTATCTAGATTTTTATGTACTCCATTCTCACCAAGAAAAAGGACCAAGTATTTGACAAAAGTTTGGCGGATTTGGGAGCATATCCCCTTGCAAGATCAAGGAGCTTCCCTCGTGGGGGTCTAGGGGTGATGCATACACTGGGGTCCAAGGGCAATGGCCCTAGCGCATTCCCTATTGCAATACAAGGTGAGATTGAGGGGCAAGGCCCTTGCCACCAAGCACAAATTAAGGCCTTCAAAACCACACAAACCTTCATGGCACACACCATTTTCGCAATTGTATCACTTTGTTTTCTACAAAACCAAGTCCTTACTATTTCTAAAGCTTGGGAGTGATTTGGAATGAGGCTTAGATGCCTATTTATAAGTTTTTGTGATTGCTTAGGGTGTTGGTGGGGCACAAAGGCCATTAGGGTTAGGGTTAGTCACACAAGGATCCAAAAATAATTGATTTCTTTTTAAAATTTGACTTTTTGACTAAATTGCCAAAAGGGTTGTTTGGGTGTCTCAAGTGCGCTCAAGTGATGCAAGGGAGTCCCCTAAGCATCTTAGGGACATCCTGAAATCTCCAAAACAAGGGATCCCGAAATGTCCCCTCTTTGAGGGAAAGGTCCCTTGGTACTTGGTTGCAATGTGGGTGCACAATCGTAGTCACCAAAGTTGATCGATGGCCCACAAAAACTAAAACACGAGCAGTCTCCAAAGTATCCCTATCTTGAACACACCTAGTCGAGGTGGGGAGGAACACATCCCCCTGGAACATTGGATTTTATTGAGAATTTGATAATTCTTCATTATGCTCCTTGAGCACTACAAGTGTAGAAGATCCACAATGAGTAGTGTTGGGTTAGATCTTACCCTCTTCATGCAACTACTTGATTTGGTGCTCTTTTTCAACACCCTCAATGTGTAAAGTGCTCAAGGAATATTAGATGTTGAATTGTGCTTCACGGGAGGAAATCCTTTTAGCTCCTCAAAAACATCACAATCAGCATCACTCAGAGATTTCATTCCTTTGTGGTGAACCTTGTCAACATAATCTGCTTTAGCTTCCCAAATGATTCTAAAGACTTAAGTATCAATGTCAATTGAATTCTTTAACCATTGCACTACTAGAGAGTAAAGGAATAACAAAAGAAGCGAATTTATACATTACCCTCTTGTAAATAGTAGGTCTTGTGGAAGCCATCAAAGGCAATCCTACAATCATATTGATAAGTTGCTCCAAGTATCAAACTACATCAATCAAATGAGTGATGTGAGAATCGACTTTCTTAGAATGGCTCATTGAAAATTTAACCCAACACTTTAAAGATGTGAGCATGAATTGTATATCCTTGACTTACCCCAAGCAATAGCATAGATGCATTGTAGTTTAAGGTATAGATTATCCACCGACTTCTAAGAGATAAGTTTTTTCTATCTGCCAATATCATGAGCTCCACCAATGTAACCCATTTGACACATATAAGTGAAAAGAGCTTCCATGGTATTGTCACTATAATCATTAGCCATGAAAATGAGTGGAAAATTTGAAGTGTGGTGATTGGATACCTAGACCTTTGATTTCCAAGTTGTGGCTTTTGATTAGCTAAAAAGGGAATTCTATTAAATGCCCTTGTTATAAGCACAATACTTCTTCCCACTACCAAATGGAGGAGACAAACCCTTAGCAATGCCCCTCTATGAATAGGCAGGTTTAGATGCACTAGGAGGGGGGCAAAAGATGTGCTCTTTTGAGATGTAAAAGACTAGTAGCAGTTTGAATTTTGCTCGTGTTGCTTGAACTCCACCTTCAAAGCAAGTTGGAAGGCATGCTCTAAGGAACTAATGGTGAAAAGCTCCAACTCCAAATGAAGATGAGAAAACAACATTAAGACTAACATGATGTGAAGGGTCTCATCAACCTTTTATACTCCAAATTCATGGAGAAGCATTTGATTGAATTCATATACTGTTGGACTGATCACCCAAACATCTAAGAAAAATGGAGTCAACATGCTAAAAGCTCTTTTTTGTACCTAAGAGAATAAAGCACTTCCAAAAGGTCCCTTTGAAGTTTGCTCATGTTGCTTGAACTCCACCTTCAAAGCAAGTCAGAAGGCATGCTCTAAGGAACTAATGGTGAAAAGCTCCAACTCCAAATGAAGATGAGAAAACAACATTAAGACTAACATGATGTGAAGGGTCTCATCAACCTTTTATACTCCAAATTCATGGAGAATCATTTGATTGAATTCATATATTGTTGGACTGATCACCCAAACATCTGAGAAAAATGGAGTCAACATGCTAAAAGCTCTTTTTTGTACCTGAGAGAATAAAGCACTTCCAAAAGGTCCCTTTGAAGACCAACCAAGTAGCAATGACTACCTGCATGTTGCAGCCAACAACGAAACATACAACTGTCACAAGTGAGTGCTCAATCATTCACATGAACTTCAATGAGCAAATTGTGGTGAGAGTCATTTGTCTCTTAACGTACACCCCTAGACTGCAAATCCAAGTATCCAACACATCCCTATTAATTGCATTATAAAAACAGAGAATGGATATCTTGGTGCCCAACAAATAAGTAGATTGGGCAATCAATATGGCATTAAGAATAGAGATAGAGGTCAATTGTTAACTTGAGATTTGTTAGACCATGCTAGTTATCTACTGCATAAGTTTGTGTAGAAACTCATTAAATTGTTGCCATTGATGATATGCCCCTTTTAAGAGAAATTGTGTCACATCGGGGCTCTAGATCACACATAAGGGGCATTTTGGACTGTTTAAAAATCCGCAACAATATACTTTTCTTATTCTTTGATGAAAAAATGGAGGAAATAAAGCAAAACATTCCACCAAAGCCAGAGAGCAACACCAAGAGAAACCGATTCTTCTTTCTTTCTTTTTTTATTGTGCCTTGATTCTTTTTGGGTATGCAATAAAAGTGGTACAGTGATAAGGAAAGGAGTAAGATGGAAACACCTTAATAGAGTTCCTTGCTTAGAGGAATTGAAAAGAAATAGGGTTATGCAGTTACACCTCCCCCCCCCCCCCCTTTTTCCTTAATCCCCCCAATGGCATTTCCACTACTCAGGGATGGTGGGGGACATCCTCTGGCACCCCTGCCTTCCAAATTTTTTGGGATGGATGTAAAGTTCCTAGGTTTAAACCTCAAGTTTCAAATTTAAAACTCAACAATTAATTGTTGCTGATTGCTAAACCTTGTTAAATGATACTCAGAAAACTGAAATTGGAAGGGATTATTAGATTTGTGACAATAATACTCATCCAAAAACTCAATTCTAAAGTGATTAGATCACTACCAATTAAGCAAATAACTAACAGATCTATAGATAATCAAATATCCTTACAACAATGTCCTTTATTATCAGGCCCTCACAATACAACAATAGCATAATGGGCCATGATAAACTTCTTTGTGCAAAGGAAGATGATACCTCCAGAATGGATGAGTGAGGGTCTGTCTTGCATCTGAGTGATGCCCTTGAGCTAGGTCTGATTCATACTGGTCAGCTACTCAGAAAATACCTTTAGTCCTACTCGCCTTCAGGTACCACATGAAACTGCAAACCTTTATCTCGTTGGCTTGTGTGATTTGAATTTCCTGCTAGGCTGATTTGGAGTGAGTGAGAATGAATGCACCTCCTAATGATGGCCAAGTCAACTATGTGTTGGCAATTTGGGCACTAAAAATGGCACCTAATGATGGTCCAGCCTGGACTATCTCCTCTTAGTGCGCTAGACCTATATTTCTGCTCACAATGGCCTCTAAATTTTCCCAAAACCCCAAGGAATTGATTAAGTATTTCGAGAACATAATGTTTAAATTGATCACAAGTTAGGGTTTCGCTCAACCTATTCACACTAGCAGGGTTTTGTCCTATTAGTGTTGTGCCTAGGAACTTTTTCCAAAAGCTCCATGCCCTCTCAAGCGCCCAGCATTGCAATAAATATAGCCCCCCCACATGAAGCGTGTGACCTATCTTAGGTGCTAAAAATTAAAATTTAAAATTAAAATTATTTATTAATTTTTATATATCTTAATTTATTTATTTATTTATTTATTTAAATATGTACATTATTAAATAACGTGGTGTTAAGAAACACCTTGTTTAAGTCAGTTGTGGTTGACCTATTTTGATAGGGTCATGACAATTCCCCCTTCCCGAATTGGCTTGCCCTTAAGCCAATTCAAACTCGGATGTTCAAAAATTTCCACTACTTGCCATGTTGCATCTTCAAGTGGAAGATTCTTCCATTTGACCAAATATTCCAGAATGACCTTGTTTCTTAACTTTTTTTTTCCCTCATATCAATGATGGCTTCATGGCTTCAGGTTCCAAAATCAACTTCCCTTCGTCGTCAAGTGGAAGTAGCTCTAATGAAGGAGTGATATGCTGTCTGAGAGCTTTCTTCAAGCATGACACATGAAGAATACTGTGAATTTTGCTATTCAAAGGAAGTTCCAACTCATATGCAACTTCACCAATCTTCCTTATGATTTTATAAGGCCCGTAAAATCATGGTTTTAACTTTTCCACGTCACTTCCTTTGAAGTGAAGATTGACTATAGGGTTGGTTGCAGCCTCAAAAATACCATATCTCCCACCTCGAAGACCCTCTCAGTTCAATGGCAATTAGCATACAACTTCTACTGGTTTTGAGATTGTTGTAAGTTTTCCTTTATGCTTTCACAATATCCAAACTTTGTTGAACCAAATCCTTAGCCCCGGGTAATCTACTATCTAACTTAATTAAATCCATGAATGAAACAACATCATAACCATAAAGTGCCTTGAAAGGAGTCATACCTATAGACATGTGGTGAGTAAAATTGTAGCAATACTCCCCAAGGTGCAGCCATTTGATCCATGTTGTTTGCTGCCCTGTGACATAGTTCCTTAGATAACCCTTTATCCACTTGTTCACAATTTTTCCCATTGGTTTGCAAATGATAGCTAGTGCTTGGGGTCAATTTGGTGCCTGTCAAATGAAAGAGCTTTTGCCAAAACAAACTGATAAAGCTGATGTCCCTGTCACTTACAATGTTCCTTGGCAACCCATGAAGTCCAAAAATCTCTCTAAAGAATAGATTAGCAACTTGTGGAGCCTTATACTCCAAAGAAATAGCATGAAAATAAGCATATTTAGTGAGCCTATCGACAACCACATATATACAATCCTTACCTTGCACCTTTGGGAGACCCGTGATGAAATCCATTGAGATACTTTCCCATTTCTGATTTGGAATGGGTAGGGGCTACAGCAAACTAGCTGGAAATACATGCTCCATTTTTTTTTGTTGGCAAACCAAACACTCTGTAACATGTTTCAACAGATCACTTTTGAGCCCTTTCTATGAAAAAAGCTCCCTCACTTGTATGTCTTGTAGAACCCTGGATGACCAACAAGTGGTGTGTCATGACATGCACTCAAGATTCTTTCCTTCAGCATTGTTTGGTGTAGATCCGCTATGAGTAACTTTGTTGGTTAAATTTTGCATCATCTGCACAAGCATTTGTGTCATTTGTTCTTGCCTTTGCAAGTATGTCTTCATATCATCAGATTGCTCAGCCATTTTCTTCTTACCTCTGCCTCCAATTCCACTGTTGTTTCTTTGTGGGGTAGCTTCTATTTTCTTCCTTTCTCTCTCTAAGGCTCTCTGATCTCTTTGACTTAACTGCAAGCACAAAATTCACCCCAGCAGACTGGCAGGACAGCCTGCTCTGATACCAATGTAAAGTTCCTAGGATTAAGCCTCGGGTTTCAAATTTAAAACTCAACAATTAATCACTGTCACTGATTGCTAAACCCTATTAAATGATAATTAGAAAACTGAATTGGAAGGGATTATTAGATCTGTGACAATAATACTCATCCAAACACTCAATTCTAAAGTGATCAGATCATTACCAATTAAGCAGATAACTAACAGATCTGTAGATAATCAAATGTCCTTACAACAATGTCCTTTATTATCAAGCCCTCACAGTACAACAGTAGCATAATGGGCCATGATAAACTTCTCTGTGCAAAGGAAGATGATACCTCCAGAATGGATGAGTGAGGGTCTGTCTTGCATCTGAGGGACGCCCTGAGCTAGGTCTGATTCAGACTGGGTCAGCTACTCAGAAAGTACCTTTAGTCCTGCTCGTCCTTCAGGTACCACCCACTTCCATGTCAACTTCTAATGGCTCTAATTTGCAGATAGTCGCTTGGATCTGGAGTCACTTATATCCATCTGAGAATAGATGCATGCAATCCTCACAAATTGGCGTCCTGGGATCGTCTTCTGTGGTGGTGTTGGATGGTGATAATTCCTCTGATCCACTTCTTGCTAGATCTGGTTTAGATCTGCATGAAACTGCTCTCATTTATCATGCTGGCTTGTGTGATTTGAATTTCCTGCTAGGCTGATCTGGAGTGACTGATAATGAATGTGCCTCCTTATGAGGCCAGTTCAGCTGTGCGCTGGCAACATGGGCACCAAAAATAGCGCCTAATGATGGCCCAGCCTGGACTGTCTCCTCTTAGTACGCCAGACATGTATTTCTGCTCACAATGGCCTCTAAATTTGCCCAGAATACCAAGGAACTGATTAAGAATTTGCAGAACAGAATGTTTGAATTGATAACAGGTTAGAGTTTTATCCAACCTGTTCACACTTCACACTAGCAGGGTTTCCATCCTGTTAGTGCTGCACATAGGAACTTTTTCCAAAAACTCCATGCCCTCTCAAGCACCCAGCATTGCAATAAATATAGCCCCCCTACATGAGGCCTGTGACCTATCTTAGGTGCCAAAATTTAAATTTTAAAATTAAACGTATTTATAAATTTTTAATTTTTTATATATCTTAATTTTATTATTTATTTATTTATTTAAATATGTACATTATTAAATAAGGTGTTGTTAAGAAACACCGTGTCTAAGTCAGCTGTGGCCGACCTATTTTGATAGGGTCATGACAATGGATAACCCAAAAAAAATTGCCAGATGTCTTGAGGCTGACCAAATGTTCCCATGGACATCTGGCTTTTTCTCATTTGATTAAAATATCATGTATTTTCTGGCAAAAATGTGCCCATTATAAAAGTTTCAGGCTTGAATGCTGATTTCCACTAGGGGTTGGATGAGAATGTAATTGTTCAGATGGATGATGTTAAGAATGATATTTGTCAAGAAATCTGTGTGCTATAACAGATCTTAGGACATTCCTGTTTCGTACTAATTTTGAGGTAATAAGTGATATATGTCTGTTGTTTTGAGATATACTCAAACTGCTATTTGTATGCATTCTGTCACTGGCAACCATTCTAGTGAGAATTCTAGTAGACCTCCACTGCCAGTAACTATGGAGTAGGTTCTGGATTCTCAGCACCATGTTCATGAAAATTCAGTTCATGACTTTGCTTCTAGAGGGCTTGTAACTCTCGGTGTGGGGTTTCTTGTATTTATCATTCCAAAATTTTAGACATGCTGCACTGCACAATAAGGAAACAAAGGATGATGTGAATGGTAATGTGACAATGCTTGCATGTTCAGGCCTTCTGTCATCATATATTTAAAATTTGTAATGAAAACAAGGAAATTTTGATTGCTACCATACTTCAGTCAATGAACATTGAACATTGATTCTCAAATTTGTTGTATTATGTGAATGTCTAAACTTGAATCTTAATGCCATGTACAGCCAAACTTGTAATTAATATTGTGACCATCCCCAAACAATGGCCTCCCAGCTGATAGCCCTCAATATGCGTCCCACCATCCCCATCCCAGAAACACCATGGAACATGGAAAATTAACCAAAACGGTACATGGCATCCAAAGTCTTTAGAACAACTTCCCTAAAGAAGACACCCTTAAAAATCCAGTTTTCTTCACTATAGAAAATGAATAGTTTCTGCTTTCTGATTTCTGATATCCCTGTATAGTTTGATGTCTGTGTTTGAACTTTGAAGACATTTTTTCCATGGAGACAATTATTTCACAATTAATCACAAATTTTTAAATTTTTGTAATTTTTGGAAACATCAGCAATTTTTTCAAAAATTTTAGAAAATGACACAAAATATTAAGTAGCAGCTAATCACAATATTAAGTTCAAGTAGATATTCTTTGCAATTAAGGATGGAGAGTTATCTCAATGGTATTCTGAGAGGCATCAAACATTTTGAATACTGGCTGCTGCTCACAGAATATCCATCACGCTCCGAAGGACCTAATGTTTGGATGATTACAGCTACGGTGCTTGGGGTGAGCTTGCCAGAGGAGAGAGATTATAGCTACAGAATTTCATTGCAATGTAAATTAAGGATCAAATGCCATTTCAAGTGAATTCATTCTGAAAGGCATTGAAAGTGTTGAATATGGGCAGATGCTCGCGGAATAGCCATCATGCTCCAAAGGACCAAATGTTGACTGATTATAGCTATGATGATTGCGGTGACCTTGCCAGGGGAGAAAGAAAGGAGGATAGTTAAAGCTTTGGAGTAGATAGCCAGAGTCGGTTATGAAAAGGTTAACACAAAGCGTGGTAGCTCCCGCATAGTCCTCTGCCCCGTACACATTAGAACACAGTTCACCAGTTCCGATGAATGCCTTTCGTAATCTCCGTAACAGTGATTCCTTCCTTTTCCAAAAAATCTACCTAAAAGTTTCCTGAACCTGCCTGTTCCCCACTTTAGATACCTGCGATTATAAAGCTTCCCCGTACCTGTTTCCTATATTTGCTATAGCATAGTCACATTCTCTAAACCCTTAAAGAAGGTATCGTTCACATAGGAAAGTGGATTTACAATAAGGGAGGAAAGTTCACTTCCAGGTGACTTTGAATTTTTTAACTGAGAAAATGAACCTTTGCATCTTGTTATAACAAAAGGTTAACTTACGAAAATTGAAATAATGCAGGAGACTAACCAGGGACATGAAACAATCCACGAATTATGAACAGTCGATATGATGTGAATCACGACATTGCAACACAATCAATGCCATCATGTACGTAAAACAGTAAGAACAAGGCATCGAACAAATTGGAAGACGGGGATTGCCATCTTATCCAATCAGCGCGTTAATTTCATTTTGTATTCAATGTGTGGGAGGATTGGCAAGGTCTGGTTCACTCCTGATGGCAAAATCTAAGGTACAAAGTATGGACAATATATACGGTAAAAGGAATGCAATCTCCTCATCAGTTCACACAAAAGGAAACCTGTAAGCCAAATCAGCATCTGGCTTGGGGCCGAGACCTTATAAAACAGAAAGAATGAATAATTAAAGAAAAAGTTGGACATTCATACAACAGCATGATGAAAGCAAGATAAACCTGGCACAGCGCCCCACGACGACATTAGCAAGGGAAGAAAGCTCTGAAATCCACTTTTTGCTAGGCGAGTGAGACGCCGATGGGGAGCCTTGATTTTCGTCATCATCCTCTGATTTCCTGCTACTGCTGAAGATGGTTTTAAACGAATTTTCCCTTGCGATTGAGGCCATTACACCCTTGACTTTGCTGCCCATTCTCACCGCCCATCAAAAGAACCCATTAAACAGTACACAAGAGGAAAGTCGAAAAGAGCTTATTTCTGTGCAATGAGGAACGGAATTTGGGCTGGCATTGGTGATCAAGTCTTGTTTTCTTGATAAACAGGTTTAGCGAGGGGAAATGGGGCATCTGCAGGAAAGGATAAAGATCTGATCGACAGCTTTCGGCGTGAGTAGACGGGGCTATAATCCTGTTCGATGATGTGGATCGTTGTGTGGTGGCCCCCACTCATAATTAGAGTTGGTAAGCTACGATCTGTAATTAAAATCATTATTCCTCTTAACACTGTCGGTATAAGGGGTAATTAAAAATTCTTTTTTAGTATCTGCTTTTTAGCGGTTACTGTTGTACCTGTCAACAAATGAAAATAGATTTTTATGTAAAATAAATATTTTTCTTTTATAAAATTAAAGATTTAAATTTTTAAATAAGAATATTTTAAAAATTAATTAATGGCATTTATTAATATTTTTTTGGATGGAATTTTTATATGTTATTGGTAAAAATTTATATAGGATAATATGCATATTTTTCAAGCATTCAGCCACACCAATGTTATATTTTGTATTGTTCTTTTCATAACATAAAAAATTAAGTACTCAATGATGTGACACAAACACGGTCATTGAATAACGATAATACAATCTTCAAAGATTGCAATAACATGTATGCTTACTAAAACTCCAAAAGAGCTAATGGAGTCTCTTGCTTGTTCGTGAAGTATTTCTATTTTCTGAGTCTCTAAAGCCTTGGCAAAGTAGCACCAAAAGGAAAAATTAAAACCATAGTGCAATGTTGAAGGAGAATAACAACCTAAAAAATGGCCTCACTTTACATGTGGGTCATCTCATCATGGTCATTGGTAGCATTCTTACAAGCTCTACAAGTAGAGCTAGCTTAGCTTTGTGATTTCATTGCTATATTAATATATAAGTGAAATGATAAGTGGGCATTTCCTAGTTTTAAAGGTATATTAAAGGTAATTTAAGGGGAAGACTATGGCAAGGTAGTTGAAAGACAAGAAATTCAAGAGAAAGGGGAAGCAACATGCTCATAATGTAGAGATGCATGCTACCATCTTTATGGGAGTCATGGCTCTAGTTGTGGTGACCATTGCTACTACAATGACTCATGGTCAAAATGGTAATGAGAATGGGAAAGGGGTGTTGAAAATGAAGGTGAAATTGTAGCTTAAAACTTGTAAACCTATGTGACTGTAGATTTAATTAAGTGTTCTTTGTCACAATTCTTTGTGTATGATTAATCGGTTTAGATCAATTTTACCAATTGTAGAAAGAGACAGAAGATTATAGAAGAATGAGACAAGAAGATAGAAGTGACACAGCATATACGCGGAGAAACCCTTTTGAAAAAAAACTCCACCATTAGAACCAATAGTGCTTGTATTGTTTAACCTTAGAACAATATTACAATAATACTGTATCAATCCTTGATTGATATGCTTTCTTGCCTTCAACAATCTTTCTTCACAACCTGCGCAAAACTCTCATACACTTTTTGCAGCACAAGCTATCCATGCATTCCATGTGACCAGGCATGAATCCACACATCCCATGTCATGCTTCAAACCCTCACACATGCACAAACTCAACCTGCTAACCTGCTATAAACTCTGATGCAATTGTTGCAATAAATAGACAATTAATGAGCATGTAAACTCATAAGAGTTATCAAATACAAGAATAAAGCTCCTCTCAAAAAATCTACGCCTGGATTGTGCAAGTAGAGTTCCACACTGTAACATGAAGTCAAAACCAAAGTCTCCTCAATTTAGGCACCCCAAACTAAACACTTAATTGATCGTTGGTCAAGAAAATATCTTGCAAGCATCACCTCAAAGTTGGCGCCCAAGAATGGGCCCACTTAACTAAGCCTTGTAAATATCTACTCATGCAAAAGGTGTTAACTGAAAGATGCCAACTTGGGCGCCCAAGGTGGGTCCAAGTCAATCTTAGTTAATTGAAACATATCTCTCCACCAATTCATGCAAACATTATGCATGATTGATCATCCCACTTAATTGAATGTATCCACTTGTTATTTGTCATGCAACTCAAGTCAACTCAAGTCAACTAGCATTCAACTCAAACTAACTATATGCAACTGAAGATAACTGAACCATAATTGAACTGAACTGAACTGATATTGAACTGAACTAATCTGAACTGAACTGAACTCCACTCATGTAAATATCAATCCCTAACTTGTAGGATCTAAACATGCATTACTAAAGTGTTATCAATCCTCCAAATAGTTAACTTAAGAAAGGTGGGTTCCACCTTCCATGTGGGTGCCTCATGTACTCCTATCTTATAGGAGCTCTTCTTGGACACCCCCACATGTTCCTATCATTTAGGAATAATTAAAAATGTCAATTTACATGTTCATTTCATTCGAATTTAATCTCTTTCTAATCCTAGTGTTGGGGAACACTTTCCAAGGACTTGGGAGATACATGAAATATGTTTAGGATTGCAATTAAATGACATCCTATTCCCAAGAAGGGGAAGAGTCAAAAAGGTGGATGGAAGTGGCATCATTTGTTGCACTTGTAGCACAGTGTATGGAGATGGCTGTGTATAGGAGCAAACTACCATAAAGTGGCTTTTCTGATTAGTTCTCTTATAAATATCAAGATGCTTAGAGATGTCATCACTTTGATTACAATAGTATCCTTAGGTCCTCTTCTATCCATACTCAAATTGTATTCTTCTCATTATATAGTTATTTTCCCAAGTAAAATGCATGTATAACTAGACAAACCATGGGTAATCTAGCCTTCTTGGTGCTAGTGAATTTAGAGCCTCTAGGCTTTCCTTCTTTGAGAATTTTATGTAACAAGCCCAGTGTTTTACCTATTGTTTTCACCTAAGTTTTAACCCATATGAGAAAAGTTCAAGTTTACCAACACATAGCAATGAAAATTTTCCAATTCAATAACAAAGATGCATATTCAAAATAAACCCATTTCAAATTTCTATTACATAAATAAGGTAACATTACATAATCCCATGTAATGATTTTATTATTCAAATAACATTACATAAACCCATGTAATGACTTCATTTTTCAAATACATTTTTCATAAAGATGCACGATCATAATTGCATAACATAGCTTACAAGAGCTTACTTGGCTTCCACGAGCTGAATGGATCAAGAGTACAATTGGTCGAGATGTCCCTTCTTGGGTATACATCCTCAATAAGCTTACAAGAGCTTACTTGGCTTCCATGAGCTAAATGGATCAAAGTACAATCGATCGAGATGTCCCTTCTTGGGTATACATCCTCAAATTTTGATTGTCGATTGCATGAGGGAGAGTAGCACCCAAGCTCTTTTCTATCAACCACAAACTTACTACGATTCCCTACACATCTACCAAACTAGTAAGATGGCCCTACCCTTCAATGAAGAGGTTGGTCCAGTATCCCTCATAATAATAATAGCCTTCCTGAGCTTGGTGTTGTGTCCTACATAGCTAGAGCTTACCATACAGTGGATACCTGCCTACATGCATGACATTCCCAGCCTAGTTATGCAATCCTAGCTCATAATGAATCGACAGTGTAATTAGTGGCAACTTACACTAATTTGGCCAAAGATTTGATCATTATGTTCAAACTCACTTTTTAAGGAGTGGTGTCTCACTTCTATGAAGTGGACGTCGTACGTTCACCCACCTTATTACTCGATTTGGTAAATAACATGACCATAATAACTCTTGACAAGATTATTCCATAACATGATTTCATCCCAAAAGGTAATGTATTTTCAAGTGATCCAACTAACCATCTAGATTACTCCCAACCTTGGTTTATCCTAATCCAAGAATAAACCTCATTCCCTATACAGGTTTACATAACATCACAATTTGACATTTCCAACATGGGACTTCTATATCTTTCTATTTTCCCCAATATTACAATTAATATTGTCATATATTTGACTTATGATAACCTAGATATTATAATAATACCTTGTAGTTGTCACTATTTGATTATGACCATCAAATGCTGCAAAAATGCCTATCAAATAAGTATGATTTCTCACATTAACATACCCTTTTAATTATTCTCCATTTCTCATGGATCTTTCCAAGTTATCCTATAAGGTTTATATGTTTCCATGTTCATAAATAATCATAAATCCTTTCTTTCAATGAGACTCAAATATTCACATGTGTACAATGTACACTAAATTCATTTCTAATCTAGAGGACATTTTCAGCTCGAGAGGAGTTTGTGCCTCTACACCTTTAAGTCCCTTCGTATTATAGCTTTAGGTTATCGAGACAGAAAGTCCCCTTCTCTAAGACTAGAATATCGTGAAAGGGTATAGAATATTGGTCAAGTATAAGATAATAGCATGACTATATATATATATATAATACGCTTTTCAACCCTATTGTTGAAACCAATATAATCATATTCAAGTGTATACCCTAATCCTAGGGAATAGATTTTTCTCCCACACTCAATGAAATATGAGTAACCATTCAAGGATAAACTACCAACATGGTTTGCATAACATCATATCCTATCAATGAAGGCATAATACATCTAACATGTTATCATTCTTGTTGCATTACTAACATCATATTTGTAGACATCGAAAATATACTTATTGACATCGTGCATCGATCGACTTACTAACATCATTTCTCCAAATCATCCCTCGATCTAACCGTTTAATCAAATTCCCTTATCTAATTAAATTCATCAATATTCATCTCTTAATTAAATAAATCATTTTTTCTAATTAAGTCACTTTCTCTTGTTAATTAAATCAATTCATCCGATCCTAATTATCTCTATTTAATTAAATAATCAATTTATTTGATTAAATCTCTAAATTCTATCCATTAAATTAAATAAATTAAACTTTATTTGATTTAATCTAACACCACCCTTTTAATTAAATATTTTATTTAATTAGCCTCTTATCATATTCCTCTCTTATTTGATTTAAATAAATCCATAAATCTAAGTCAAATAAGTCACATCATCTAATCTCCTATTAAATTAATTAACCCTTGATTAATTTAACTCATCTCATGTCAAATCCTCTAGATAATGCAAGTTGCACATGAAAATAGATTTAATTCATTTATTAAATCTCTATTTTCCTCACAAGGCATCTTTTGGAATATTCTCTCAATTTGAATTCAAAAATTCCAAGTCAACATGTACATCCAACAAGGCATTTAAGATCTCTTACATGTCCTTTGCCTTGAGCCAAGTGGCATTTATTGCATTTTCCCTTCCCTCTTACATGTCATTTCAACAAATTTGAATTTCAAATATTGACATTTATTGGCACAAACCCCAAATCTTGCACAACCATCATCCATTCATAGCTTGACAAGTGGCATCATATCCTTGGATGAAAGTTAGTCCCACATTGCTCAAATTTGGGCTTTCATCCATCTTGAAATCCTATAAATGAAGAGCTCCTCTCCTCATTTCATCATCCACAATTTGAGTAAAGTTACCATGCTCAAATATCTATCAAGTTTCCTACCATTGAGTTCTTAGCTAGGTTCTTTTGCAGATTTAGCTTGGAGTCTTCATCATTCATCATCAAAAGTGGATCACATTTCTTTATCAAATCTACATTTGAAGCTTGCAATCATAGGAATTGGGAAAGGGCCAAATTTTCACATCAAATTGGGACCAATTCCCCCATGGGATTAAGAGTTTGCTTGCTTAATTAGGATTCAATCTTGTTTTTGTGATTTCATTGTGTTTTCATCATTTTCCTTCCTAATTTGAGCTATGTTAATGAATCTCATGGGGAATCCATGTTTAGGCTTGCATTTCCTTGTTTAACTTGTTTAATCATGTTGTTGTGTACCTAGGCTTGGGTTCACACAATATTCATGTAAGAATATAAGCAACATGCAATAATCTGGGTATCATATGCATACACCTTCTAAATAGTTTAATATAACTACATCATACAATCATGACAATCCTTATAATTATATATGTATCATACTAATAAGATACCACAAAACTACTTATATCCAATCTAGCTCTGTGCACAAGCTTGATTCATTATCTATGATGAGAATCAATATCTTTTACAAGCATTGGCAACCAATCAGCAAAAACATAAGTCCAACATAGAAAGGAGTAAAGGTTAGAATAACTAGCATTCTTGGAAACTTAGCTTCCAATGATGAATTTTCCTTCTAAGCTCAATACCAAAACTCTGCTTGCTACTCCTTCTACTTTCAGCTTTCCCACAATTCTAAACTCTATCTCCAAACTCTCAAATCTTACAAGCAAATGTCTTTATGTCTCTCAATGATAACTCTCTCACACTCCTCTCAACTTACACTCAAAATATCAACCTTTCACAAAGAAAACTACAGCAAAATGGATACGAAATATGGAATAGAATAACGGAATGTCAAAACCAAGAGGCTATCCTCTTATTTATACAAAATATTGAGAAACTTAATGCTACAATTTATCTCCTCAAATTGCCATCTTTTCCATCCTATTGACACCTCTAAATCTAAAAACATAAATCCAAAACCAACTTCTCTTCTAAACATGTTGACTAAGCAAGATTGAGTGAAATATGGCTGCTAAAAGAATCAGAATTCAAACGCATATACAGTCCCAACAAGCTTACCTTCTTATTAATGGTTGAGTCACCTCCAAAAACTACCAATAATGGTTATTTTACCAAGTCACATTGCAATGGTTTCCTACAGGTTTTCTACTTCCATCGTGTCTTTTGTTGCTTGCCACATTTTTCTCATGGTGCCTATATTAGTGGTTTCCATTCAAATACAATACAAACTCTTGTTTACCTTGCTGCCAACTCATGGCTTTGACCAATTCAACTCCTCTTTACTCTTGTTCCTATGTGGCATATTACTCAACATTATTTTACAAACAAATGCATTCAAAACGGCATTGTAATTCATGTGCCACCTTCTATATGGCATGGCCATTTGACTTGTTCAAAGTATGCCTTAATTTATGCATCTCTTGCTTGCCAACATGATAGCACTATCTCTTTATGGCATGAGACTTCAACCTTTTATATTTCTTATGAGTGACTTTCAATACATAGCAAAACTTTAGCATTTAAGTGTATCTCACTACTTTTATATGGTGCAACAAATAGGTGCAGCCTATAGTTTATTAAATTTTATTCATATGTATTCCATGTGTTTTATACTATGCACTTAATATTGCAACAATAAGCATTCTATCGCATATATAAATTTATGCATAACATTTAGTTTATGTTATGTTTAGGTTGCTCACTCTATATAAGCGTCGCATTGATCATTGTGTGTATGAATAATGTGAATAGGCAATTAAAACCTATACAACACACCAATGAAACATTATATCAAGGAATTCAAATAACAATCAAATTGAAACAAACAATTCCCCAATGGCGTCTCATTGTCCTCTATCTCCAAGGATTCTTTAAGTCATTTTGCTCTCAAATTGTTTGTGCACATGACTTTCCAAATGACAACCTGAAGAATGAGAGATGTTGGAAATGCAAGAGATGTTTCCTACATTACATGATTGCTAAATTAGTTGTAGATGATATGCAAAGATAATGGTGATGTTGTTGTATGAAAATGATATGATGAAACTACTGTAATTAAGATGTTGCTAATGAAAATGCCATGATTAAACTACTTGATGCTAAAATGCTAATACTAAAATGACAATGCTAATGAAAATTTTGCATAGTGTAATTATGCTCAACTCTCTCTCTTTTGTTGTAAATGAGGGCTTATTTATAGGTTTTACAAGGCATGAGCCTAGGTGGCAAAAATCAACGGTTTGGATTTGATCTGGAGAATGGACGGTTGAAGATGAAGAGGTTAGAGAGAAAAGGGGAGTGTGTTCCCTTCATAAGAACAAACTGTCAAGTGTGAAGAGGAATAAAATGGAGATGAAGGCCAAGTGTCCCAAATTGGTTAAAATTTGTTGATGATAAATGCCAAATTAAATATTAGAAATATTTAATTTCGTGAGACACATGATGAGGTGGAAGGTGGGAAGACGTTAGTAGAAATGTGCCTAAATTCAAATTTAATAAGAGGAGGTTAATTAAATAAAACAAACTAATTAAATTTTTTCATTTAATAAAAATGTGAAGAAAATGATTTAGGATAGAAAGAATTAGAGAAAATGAACTGTATAAATAAAATTTTCAATTTATTTATAAGTAGAAGAATTAAAAGAGCATTAATTAAATAACTTGTATTTAATTAATCCTCCGGACCAAATTTGAGTGTATACATTTTGCCCCTCTTTGAAGTGATATGTTTGCGACACATTGCTTCAAAGAAAAAATTGTTGATAGTCTGATAAAAAAAATTGATGTCCCAGACGCTAATTTTCAAGTGATGATGCGTGTATGCCCCCTCAGGAGATAAATCGGAAATTTTTGAATTTTTAGGATTTTTTGAATTTTTAAAATGTTTATGATTTTATGAGGATTTTCAAATTTTTAGGATTTTGAGATGATTTATCTCCCGATAAAGAATACTGATCGTGCCAATTGATTAATAGATGCCCTTTTGAAAATAAAAGTAATCCCACTTAAATATCCTCCATTTACCCCTTTTAAAAGATAAAAAGATGAAAAAGGAGCGCATTTGAATTCATTTGCAATTTGAGTGATTGAGTTGATTGAGCAATTTAGCAAAATGGTGATCCCATACCACACTCATTGATTCGAGCGAGTTTGATGACACAACCGTCCCGCTGCGTATGGACCTTCGGTACGTACCCCAAGAAACCAACTTTTGAAATTTGAATTTATTTTTTCCCGCGTTTTTATAATTTTCAAATATGTGATAATACATTTTAGTGCATATAAGATCCGATATAGCACATAGGTTGAATGTTTTAGCGCATATAAGGTTTTAGCGTGTTGATGTTGTAAAGTGGTGCATATGATGATTGTTGTAGCGCATCCACTATTCCAGTGCATAGATGCATTGTTTTGGCGCATTCATTGAATTTTATAGCGCGTTTAGGGTTTTAGCACATAAATGCACTATTTTTGCGCATTGACCCTATAATTGATGACATGTTGATTTTTCTCCTTGCTTTTGATGCTTGATGATCACATCAGTCGTTGTTTTAGTGATGTTTGATAGGATAAATGGTGATTGACATCATGATGGATGAGAGTTAATGATAAGATAGATGATGATTGACCTCATGATGGATGAGAGTCAATGATGGACGCTCCATGAGATTTGATCAAAATCTCATTTGAGCTGATTAGATTGATTGATAAAAATGTTGATTTGCAATATGTCATGATTATAGGACTTACGAGTTCTTCAATATCGAGAGTGCTACCCAAAGACTTGGGATAATATTTTGCGCCTAGTGCAAGCAGATTTGGATGTTATTACGCGATGTGGTTTATCTTCCTTGCTTGATATGCCCCAATATAGGATAAAAAGGGGATTATTGACTGCATTAGTTGAGAGATGGCATAGCGACCACAACACGTTCCATCTGGCTACCGGTGAGATGACGGTTACTCCGAAGGATGTGTACTGGATATTGAGGATTCCCGTGGTTGGAGAGTTAGTTGTGTATGATCACACAGAGCAAGGAGGTATCGAGGTGCTGAGGAGGATTTTTTATGATGACGGGATTAGTGGTTACAAGTTCCCATGGCATGATATGGTTGATTCCTATGAGCATTACCATCTATTATAGCTGGGTTCGTTGGAGGTTTCTTATGTCCCTACCGTAGGTCGAAGGGACTGTCCGTTGGCTGGGGTAGGATACTGGAGAGGATGATCACTCAAGGGATCCAATATGCATGGGGTTCTTGTATGTCAGTACATTTGTATCACGATCTGCATCAAGTGGTGTATCTTGGAGTTGTTAGTTTATCATCTGGAGTGAAACTGCTTCAGATTTAGGCTTGGGAGCATATAGTTATTACTCGTCCTGTAGCGGAGAGAGATCGTCAAGTTGGCAGGGCATATGTCTTCGGGTACTCAAGTGGTATTGTCTAGCACAAGATGGGCAAATTGGAGTATTGGTGGCGAGTGCTTGATGATTTGGAGACTGTCACATGGTGACCATACTTAGATTGTGAGCAGTGGCCCGAGGATGATTTGGAGATGCCATATGTTTGCACGTCGAGATATTTGATTAGACAGACCTAGTTTGTTATTAAGAGATTCATGCTCATGAGGGTGCTTCGTCAGTATGGCCGAGTTTAGGGGATGCCTAGGGAGTTGTGTTATATGCTCGGAGACAGTAGGATATTCCAGAGTGGGGACCCACCATATCTTATGATACAACTTACGAGGAGTATTTTGGATTGCAGGCACAGGTATGGGATTACTATCTGAAGATTGTGACTAGTGTAATGACAAATAATTATGTTGAGTATTTCTTCACACATGTCATGCCGAGGATATCCAGTTCAAATGAGACAGTACCATCATTTGATGATGATGAGAGAGCGCCACCGCATGCACCAAGACAGAGGAGGGACGAGGAAGATGGTGATGATGAGGAGGGAGATGGTGGGGATGGAGGGAATGATGGAGATGGAGGGGATGTAGGTGGCAGATAAATACTGGACTTCAGAGTACCCCAGAGGAGGAGATCTATGGTTCCCTCGGGACAATAGCAAATAGGACCATCCTAGGTTCAGATTCATGTACCTTCCCATCAACAGCAAGCACATATAGATGCCTTATAGTTACAGGTGAAGGGATTACATGGACAACAAGCACAGGCACAAGAGCATATTTCCTCTCTAACAACAAAGAGAGATGCCATGAGATAGAGATGTGAGCATGCAGAGGCCCTAGTCGAGAGATTGCAGAGAGTGTCTGATGGGACTACTGCAGGAGATATGCTCAGAGAGGTTCGACATTCAGCCCGAAAGATAGAGTACTATAGATCATTGTATTATCAGGTAGTTCCTATAGAGCGGTGTGCCCCTAGTTATGTACAATTTGTCAGTGCTAGGTCAGGTCGGAGTCAGTCACAGACTACGAGCAGGGGTGTGACTAGGCCACCTCCCAGAGATCCATCAGGTAGAGATCTAGGTGCAAGTCCATCTAGTGGTGCAGCAGCAGGCACAACGATACCTACAACATCTAGGGGAGAAACACGTAGTTTTTATGCTCACATTTGATGTATTGAGACTTGATGTATTCACTTATTCAGTCGAGGACTTTATGATTTCTTGCCATTTTGTTGATGTATCTCTCCACATTTTGTGATATCATTGTACACCTGACATTGATTATTTTAAGATTATATGAGATGCAACATAGATTATTGATAGATATGTGTTGTCTACATGCTTTGATGATGAATGCATTTAATTTCCACTCTATATGTTATGCGATGTGTATATGATTATGCCATTGTTGTGTATGGATGCAATAATGAAATGATGATGCATGGATTATGATTCTATATGGCTTTATGGATGATGCTTTATGGTATACGAGATGGATTTGGTCATGCAAATAAGATGTGATGCACTTTATTTTTGTATTTTTCTAATGCAAATATATGATCTAATGCATGGAAGGATGGTCGATGTTAATACTTTCTAATGTATGTATGATATGATAATGAATATGCAACTACATGATCTTGTATTTGTTAATGTCAAATGTACTCAATCCTTTAATGAGAGAGATAAAATCATTTTGAAAATTTCCAACCTTGGAAAACCTAAAATGCACATGCAAAAATAATATGGATGCAATCTATCTTAACCATGCAAATCTAAATATGCAATGTTGTCATCTTGTCAGTCAATTTGTTGTGCTTGTTATCATCATTGAGCTTTTTATATGTTGAAAGTTAGTACAAACATCGATGGTATAATTAAACCATGATTACTTGAGTACAACTTCCATTGATTATTGATATTGCAAGGTAATACAAGCATCTAGGCATAATTGAATCGAGATGACCTGAGTATTGCTTGCGTAAAACAAACAAGAATTAATCCTTTTCCTATGCAAATCCAAAATGTCATCAATGATACTTTGTAGATCACGTTCCGTGACAAATATTTACATAGTAGTAATGATCAACTCACAGATAGCAGACAAAGAAAAATATCATACTTCATTGTAGCTTCTCTAGTCCATGACATCCTTGAGTTGCTCCAGAGAAATGATAACAAAAATGAAGATACAACAGTTGAACATTTATGCTAAAGTGATTAAACCATGATTTAGAAGAACATCATCCAGTGAGATTTGTTTTACCGATCTTGCTGGTGATTTGGATGGTTGGTTTTCTAAAAAAATTGTGATTGATGTTCAATGTTGAGTTTCAGTATGATCATTATGTTTGTTATGTTGTCGTATTGTTGCTTGTCTATTGTTTTAAGCTCAAAGTAGATTGCCCCCAGTGCATTCAGGATTTTTCCCCCAGTGAGAACCAACCATTTATTGCACAATGATCGCCAAGCCAGAGTGAGACACGACTGCGACACCAAGATATGTACATGAGGTTTTTATGATGGACAGGCATAATGATGGTGAAAAGCGGACGACCGACACACGTTCCAATAGATGGAAAAGCCAATCTATCATAAATAGTGCCTGTTGCTAGGTTTTCACTACTTGTTTTTATTGCACTTTTTCTAATTTTTTACTATTTTGTATTTTTGCTTTTTTGCTTTTTTTTGGATTTTTCTACTTTTTTGTTTTTTTTGGATTTTTCTACTTTTTTACTTTTTCTAGATTTTTCTGCTTTTTAAACCGTGCACTAGATGAGTTATGTATAAAAATTCTTGAGATGAATGTTGTTGATAGGTTCTTCAAACAGGTCCCCTTCAGATGTAGATAATTGATAAGCTCTAGATCCATATATTGATACAATGACAAAAGGACCTAGCCAATTAGGTTCAAAATTTCCCTTCTTTTCCTGATCTTGTTGATTGTGAGGATTCTCTTTTAGTGCCAAGTCACCAACCTGAAATGTTCTTGGTCTTACCTTGTGGTTATAGCTCCTTGAAATTCTTTGTTGATAAGCTTCCAGATGATCAACAACATGCTGACGACATTCATCTAACAACTCTAACTCCTATAGTTTGTATACTCGATAGTCTTCCTCTGAAATGATTCCTTTCAATGATACCCAAAGTGAAGGTAACTCAATCTCAATAGGTAAGATGGATTCTGATCCATACACAAGCGCATATGGTGTGGCTCCTATAGGGGTGTGGATGCTAGTATGGTATGCCTACAAGGTAGGGTTTAGTTGAACATGCCAGTCACATCCAACATCATTGACAGATTTCTTCAAGATTTTCAAAATGGTCTTATATGAGGCTTTTGCTTGGCCATTCCCTTGAGGGTAATAGGGTGTGGAAAATCAGTGTTGGATATGAAATTTTTCACAAAGTTCTTGTACATCTTGGTTTTTGAAGGGTCTACCATTGTTAGTGACAATGGAGCTAGGGATGCCATACCGATAGACAATGTAGTTAAGGATGAAAGAGGCAATTTGTTTACCAGTAATCGTGGCTAATGGGACGGCTTCAATCCACTTTGTGAAATACTCAGTGGCTGTGATTATTAATTTATGTCCATTAGAGGAAGATGGATGAATCTTACCCACAAGATCAAGTCCCCATTGACAGAAAGACCAGGTCGATGTGAATGGTTGTAGCTCCTGCGCTGGTGGATGTGTGATATTTCCATGGACTTGACACTTCTTGCACTTCTTACAAATTGAAAAGATTATTTCTCCATGTTCGGCCAATAATATCCCAAGCGTAGGAGCTTCTTAGCTAGAGTAAGACCACTTGAATGAGTACCACAAATACCTTCATGAACTTCTCGTAAGGCAGTTTCAAATTCATCACATTCAATACATCAGAGGAGAGTACCATCGAGACCTCGTCGATAAAGTGTATCAACTATCAAGGTGTGTTGAGCTACTTGACGGATAAAGTTGCATTTTTGGTTCCAGGATAGATCAGGTGGAAGGGTATTGTCTCTCAGATATGTATAAATCTTCCCATAGATTGAAGAATTAGTATCAACTAGATGGCACATGACTTGGGATTCAGGATTGTCATATGCGGGAGTAAACAATTGTTCCACCATGAATTCATAACGACTTCGTTTTTCTAGTATTTGTAAAAGAGAAGTGATGGTTGCCATGGAATCTACAACTTTGTTGTCTACTCTTGGAATCTGTTCAAACTTGATCTCAACAAAGTATTTCTTGAAGTCATCTACCATTCTCTTGTATGGCATCAGCTTGTCATCTTTTGTTTGATAATCATCATTAACTTGATTGATGACTAATTGAGAGTCTCCATAAACTTGTAATTTTGTGATTTTCCATTCCACTGCTACCTTGATACCAATGATTAGTGCTTCATATTTAGTCATGTTGTTTGTGCAAGGGAACATCAACCTGTAAGATTTTGGGATAGTGTGTCCTTGAGGAGTAACAAATAGGATTCTAGCACCCGATCCATGTTGAGTGTAAGACCCATCAAAGTATAATATCCAATCTTGTAATGTCATTGTGAGGACATCTGCATCTGGAAATTCAATGTGCATAGGATGGTCATCTTGCAATGGTGCTTCAGCTAACTGATATGCTATTACTTGGCCCTTGATTGCTCTTCTATCGACATATTGAATGTCAAATTCACTCAATATCATCACCCACTTTGCTATTCTTCCTGTTAGAGTGGCTTTGTTGAGTAGATATTTTAATGGAACTATCTTAGCTATTAGTTTGACGGTATGTGTTAGCATATAGTGTCACAATTGTTGAGTAGCAAACACCACTACTAAACAAGCTTTTTTAATGAATGTATAGTTAAGTTCATAGCCATTTAGTGTTTTGTTGATGTAGTAGACGGCCCTTTCTTTTCCTGTAGAGTCTTCTTGTGCTAGCAGAGCTCCCAAAGATACCTCAGTAGTTGCTATGTAGAGTAGAAGTGGTTTTCCCTCTATTGGTGGTACCAATATAGTTGGATTCATCAGATATTATTTCAATTTATTAAAGGCAACTTCAAATCTTTCATCCCATCTGAAAGAAACATTTATGTGTAACAAATGAGTAAAACGCCAGTTGCACGATGAATCTTTTGATAGATTAGAATCTTCCTTATAGAGATATTAGTTGGCTAATGTTCTTAGGAGGTGGCATTTCCATGATTGCTTAAACTTTTGCTAGATCTACTTCGATGCCTTTAGCTGAGACTATGTATCCTAAGAGTTTTGTTGATGTTACTTTGAATACACACTTCTTTGGGTTTAAACGCACATTGAAATTTTCCAATCGGTTAAGATTTTATCCAAGATTTCTAGATGTCCTTCCCTGGTAAATGATTTTTCTAGCAGGTCATCCACATAGTCCTCCATGAATGTGTGCATCATGTCATGAAAGATTGTTGTCATTGCACCCCAATAGGTGGCTCCTGCATTCTTTAATCCAAAAGGCATGACATTCCAAAAAAATGTACCCCATGGGCATGTGAAAGTTGTTTTTTCTTGATCCTCTGATGCAATCTTGATTTGATTATAGCCTGAAAAACCATCCATGAGTGATAGCATAGCATGCCCTACTGTTAAATCCAAAATGATGTCTATATTAGGCAAAGGAAAGTCATCCTTTGGACAAGCCTTGTTAAGATACCTAAAGTATGTGCATATTTTGATGTTGTTGTCTGGTTTGGAGACTGGTACAATGTTTGAAATCCATTTTGCATAGTCGATTGGTCGGATGAACCTTGCATCTAATAATTTTTTTAATTCTGCTTTCACTAGTATGGCAATGTGTGGATGCATTTTTCTCAATTTATGCTTTACTGGCTTCACTCCAGGTGCTATGGATAAATGATGCATTATTAGATCTGAATCTATTCCTGGCATGTTAGCATAGGACCAAGCAAAATTGATTTGTCTTTCTTCAAAGAATTTGGTGAAATTTAGCTTTTCTTGCTCTGTCATTGATGCCGCTAGGTGTATGGTCTTTGTTGTTTCTACAATATCAATGTTTATGGAATGTGTAGGCTCAACCAATACTAAAGATCTTTCTTGATAATGCTCAGGAAGAGTGTCAAATCTCTCATCCTTTAGTGCCTCGAAGAGGTTTTCACCGTTGGATACACTCTTTCTTTTTACTTTTTCATGATCTAATACTACCATTGCACGGTTTTCACCATTAGATCAATTTTTTGTATTCTTTATTTTGCAGCTAAGAGATTTGGCACTCCCCTAATTTGAAGCTTCGTTATGAAATTCATTGGTGGCACTTGTTTCTCGATTTTTAGAACAAAGGAAATTGACAATGGCATCATCATTTGAAAAGATAGGGATATCAAGAGGCTCGGTTTGTTCCCGATCAATGAGTTTGAGATGTATCAAAGGTAAGGAATCATCGGATTGGTCAAGATCAAAGGCGGTAAGGGTCATGATGGAAACGTTTTTGAGGTGTTCGCTAGCAATGTCAAGGTCTAAAATGTTACTCTCCTTCGAATGATCTATCTCGGTCGATGTTTGATCTTCTCACTAGAGTCATTGATATGTAGTGATCCAAATTCAAATGGTCTAGATCCTAAACTTTGTCCCTCCATACATATGGGTGCATACCTCTTTATCACATCGATTTCTTTGTCTTCACAAGATTCTTCAGATAGTGAATCCCATTCATATTTGTTTGAGTTTGTTTCAGAACTAGCTTGAATTGGAGGATTTGCTCACAAATCTGCTGAGTGGCTTCTTCTTTTGTCTCTTCTTTGTATCCTAATCGTGTCTTGTCTTTTGCATTGATTGTGATAGGCTGAATTGGTTCCACAATACCTTCTTTTCATTTTCCAATAGGACCTTTTCCTTCGTATCCCATCTTTTCTAAGATTGTAAACCTTTTACCATATTTCTTTGTCAGTATATTGGAAGTTGTTGCTTGGGATTTTTCTTCATCTTTTTAAAGCCAATTTAGAATGTCTTTGTCCTCAGATTTATCAACTAGAGTACCTAATTTTACAAATTTACCATCAAAGATCGTGATGGGTTGTGAAGATTGTTGTCTAGATGTTGATGGTTGTCCATATGATTTTGGAGAAGGTAGTAGCTATGAGAGACCTAAGGACTGCTCAAAAGAATACTCGCCCATGTCTTTATCTTTCAACTGAATCTTTTTCTCAAACTATTTTGACAAAGAATTGAGTTGGCTTTCATTGCTTGAGGAAATAGAATCATCAATGCCTTTATCTTTCAACTGAACCTTCTCAAACTATTTTGACAAAGAATCAAGTTGGTCTTCATTACTTGAGGAAATAGAAGTGAGAGCTTCTCTGTTGTGTGGTACAAAAACATCTTGGACTATCTTGAGAGTGTTGCAATATTGGGGACTATTAGAATTTTTTGAAATTGTGATCTCTTGTCCATTGTAAGGGAATTTCAAGCATTGATGGTATGTTGATGGTACTACTCGCATTTCATGGATCCAAGGTCGACCCAAGAGTATGTTGTATGCCAAATATTTGTCTAAAACTTGGCAGATTATATCCTTTTGAACCGGTCCCACTTGAATTGGCAAGACTATCAGTCCTTGAGAGGATCTTTCTTCATCATCATAATCTTTTATGGTGATCTTTCTTCTGGAATCTATTGCATTTTCTGAAAATCCCAATGCACGAATAAGCTTTAAGGTGCAGATATTTAGACTAGCTCTTTATGGATTAAAACCTCAATGTGGAGTGGAGTGTTGTGTGGATGAGTGAGGGATGCATCATCATTTTCCAAGAATGATAGACAATGGGGTGCAGTCAAATGTCCCACCATGGCTTGGAATTGACAAACTTCCAAATTAGTTGGTACTGTGGTGTCCACCAAAGCTTTTTCCAGAATTTCCTTATGGGCTAGTGAAATTTTAAGAAGTTCTAGTATGGATATCTGTGCTGGAATCTTTTGCAATTGATCTACTATATTGTATCGATTCAAAGGAGCAGCAGGTGTGTTAGATGTACTTCCTTTCAATACAAACTTGGACTGCCCCCTTGTAGTCACATTTACTGGTACAGGTTGGCTTGTTTATCGTTGATTTTGATGACATTGATTTGATTATCAACTGCAACAATGTCTTGTTTATCCTTGCTTTTGACGTCATTGATTTGATTATTAGCTGCAACAATATCTTGTTTATCCTTGATTTTGATGTCACTGATTTGATTATCAGCTACAACAATGTCTTGTTTATCCTTGATTTTGATGTCATTAATTTGATTATCAACTGCAGCAATGTCTTGTTTATCCTTGATTTTGATGTCATTGATTTGATTATCAGTTGCAACAATGTGAAGGATGGTATTATCATAGACATAATTCACATTCTTCCCTTTATTTTTCGAAAAGGATTCTCCTTTTTCATAGTTGGGTAAAGGGTTTTTAAATGCTCCATGATCATCATTTGTTTTATGTCCTTCTATCAATATTTCACCTCTATCTATTAAGTCTTGCACAAAATGTTTTAGCTGCATGCAATCATTTGTTTTATGACCTTGGTTTCTATGAAAATCACAGTAATATGCATCGTTCCACCATGATGGTTTGAATTTTGGTTCAAAATCTCGTGTGTCTGGTAATGTTATGAGTTTGTGTGCAAGAAGTTCTTTTAACGCTGATTCAAGTGACTGACCCAAAGGTGTAGATTTTCTTTGATGTGGTGGTGGAGTTGGTTTAGATTCACTGCTATTTTGATTGCTTTTGGGTGGAGTACCTAATAAATTGAAGACTGGTTTTACATTGTGTGTTTCAGCTACACCATCATTACCAACATTCTTGTTTCTTGTCTAGAATTAGAATTTTTCATTGTTGTTATGATGGTTAGAAGAGTTAGCAGAGTTTGTCCCTTTGTTGTAGATTTTCAATACTCCTCTTTTAACCAAATCTTCCTCAATCTTAAGTCTATTTTCAATCATCTTTTCAAAGTTGGGTGGACACTGCAATTGGAGTCTATAACTCATCTCACTATTAAGAGTATCAATGAAGATATCCATCTTTTCTTTCTCAGGTATAGGACGAGCATATCTAGCAAATAATCATCTCCATCTTTGTAAGAATGTAAGAAATGACTCACCATTTTTTTGTTTTGTGTTACAAAGATCTTTCATGGTTATTTCATGTTGAATGTTGTATGAATATTGGGTGATAAATTTGTTTACTAGCTCCTCAAATGATCTAATACTTGGTGGGAGTTTTGGAAACCATTCCATGCATTGACCACCCAAACTTCTTGGAAATAATCTCATCAGATAGGTTTCTTCATGTGCAAATTCCAGACTCATGGTGCATAATTCTCTTACATGGTCTTGAGGATCAGTTTTTCCATTGTATTTGTCATATTTTGGAAGTTCACAATTTGGTGGAAAAGGTATCATGTTCATACTTCTATCAAATGGATAAGGATAGATGTCTTGCAACACATATCTCTTTGTTGTTCCCCTTTGCATGTCCAGGATTTGTTGTTGAAGATTTTGCATTTGATGAGTTAAAGCATTCAATGGATCTTTGATTCGTGAGTCAACTTCTGTTTTCTTGGGAGCCCCCTTCAATTGGTTGACATCAAAATCATTGGGTAGTTTTACACCTTGATTTTCCAACATAAAAAAGTATTTCTCTCCATCCTTTTCTAGAATTTTTTCCATGAACTTGTGAAATTTAGGGTCTTGTTGAGCTTGTTGAATATCCTCATCAATTATCTAATCTATTTCAAGTTGATGAAATCTATGAAAAGGATTTTCTTCTCCTTCTGCCATGATGGTTTGGGTTTCTATTTCCTTTTCTCTGAGTTTTTGTTTATGAGCTCTTGTTAAAACGGGCATTCAAGTGATAGAGTTTTTACTACACTTTCATCTTTGTTTTGGGAGTGCTAATGAAATACCTAAGTCAAATAGGATGATAGCTCCTATTGATGAGACTAGGCTAAATCTGATGTACATCATTTGTTTCATGATAAAGGATGATAGATCCTAATAGTGAAACTCAACTAACAATCAAAGATGAGATTGGTGATTGGGCACTTTAAGTTGTTTGATTTATGTTTAGTTAAATGGATTGCACTTGCAAAAGCTAATTTCTTCAAGTTTAAACCTATGTTTGAATGAGGAATGATCTCTGCTCTGGAAAGGGTCCCTAAATATGATTCTGGTTGTCGAACAGAAGTTCAATTTATCTCTCTATTTGAGTATCAGATGCATGCGCTAAAATAGGGTGTATATGCATTGAAAAATGGGGTAAATGTGCTAGAACATAACCTATATGCGCTAGACTATTAGTTAAATGTGCCAAAACAAAAAGATTATGCGCTGAAAGATGTGGTGAATGCGCTGGAATAAAAATCTTATGCGCTGAAAGATGTGGTGAATGTGCTAGAATAGAAAGCTTGTGCACTAGACTATGAACCCAATGTGTTGAAAGAGGAAGTTTATGCGACAAACTGGAAATGTCACCGTTTTGAAAGTTTTCCTTTTTTGTTTTTTTTTTGAATTAGTGAATTGAGTATTTTTAATTAGATGATCTTTTGAATAGTGATATCAAACACAAAAGCAAGTAGCAAAACAATTGTTTCATCCTATGATCTAAACATCAAGTGTATGTTCTAGGATTTGGTATGATCCCTTTGATTTCCATTGGTATTGAACAATAGCAAACATATCAGTCAGACTCTTCTAATGTCAAGGGTCATTAATAACATCACAACCCACATCTTAGAACTATATCATCTCACACAACCCTGTCACCCCTAGAGGGCACCCTTGTTTTTGCCTTTTTCGGGTCTTAACCAAAGTCAAATCCTCCACTTTTGGCTAGAAATCCCTGGTAGTTATATGGTGAGTATCGTAGGGGTAGATTCTTCCCTCCCCTTGCACTGTGAATATCATAATGTTCGGGAACTGACTCAGCTTGGCTACTACACTTAAAGTTCTTAGTGAGGGTTTCTATTCGGTGCAGAAAATGATAAACTCCCTCAGGAGGCCTCCCAACCTTTAGAACAAAGGCTTTGGGGATGGCTATCAATGCACACTATCATTGAATGTAATTTCCATTACAATTCACATTTTCTTATAGTGGGTTGGAATGCTTGGCTTTAGTTGTACCCACTTAGGTCATTCCCTTAGGGTGGTTACTTTTTCCCACTAAGGCAGGCCTACTAAAGGCGCTATTGCAATAAAATGAAAGAGTGAGTCTGAAATTTTGGTCACCCAGTAAAGGGGAGAGCATAGGCCCATCACTTTGCAAACACAGTATACATGGTGTTCTTTAACCTTGTAATTAAACTAGATGTCTAATTTAATCAAAGGAAAATAACTCCAGCCCCTACAAACATCATTAGTAGTTTCAAATATGTCTTTGATAGCGTATAAAGTACCTGTAAAATAGAAAGATATATATTAGTCCCCCAAAATTCTAAATTTCTGCAAATAAAGGTGTATGCGCTAAAACAGAGAGCATATGTGCTAAAATTCTCAGTATATGCACTATAAAACACATTCAATGCTCTATTATGGAAAATAGAAAAGGGAAATCAACTCTTGTATATGCGCTGAAAGAGGAGGTAGATGCGCTAGTCTGGGTTGTGTATGCGCTATAACAGAGCTTGGATGCACCGAAAGTCACCAACTATGCGCTGAAAGAGGCCACAAGTGCACTACATTGAAATTCACAAATGAGCCTGTTGACGAAAACTTGCTAGAAAATGTTAAAAATAGGGCTAGGCCCCACGATGGGAACCAATTTAATGTGTGTATGAATAATGTGAATAAGTAATTAAAACCTATACAACACACCAATGAAACATTATATCAAGGAATTCAAATAACAATCAAATTGAAACAAACAAATCCCCAATGGCGTCTCACTGTCCTCTATCTCCAAGGATTCTTTAAGTCATTTTTCTCTTAGATTGTTTGTGCACATGACTTTCCAAATGAAAACCCGAAGAATGAAAGATGTTGGAAATGCAAGAGATGTTTCCTACATTACATGATTGCTAAATTAGTTGTAGATGATATGCAAAGATAATGATGATGATGCTATGGTGTTGTTGTATGAAAATGATATGATGAAATTGTTGTAATTAAGATGTTGCTAATGAAAATACCATGATTAAACTACTTGATGCTAAAATGCTAATACTAAAATGCTCATTAAAATGACAATGCTAATGAAAATTCTGCAAAGTGTAATTATGCTCAACTCTCTCTTTTGTTATAAATGAGGGCCTATTTATAGATTTTCTAAGGCATGAGCCTAGGTGGCAGAAATCAATGGTCTAGATTCAATCTGGAGAATGGACGGTTGAAGATGAAGAGGTTAGAGAGAAAAGGGGAGTGTGTTCCCTTCATAAGAACAAACTTCCAAGTGTGAAGAGGAATAAAATGGAGATGAAGGCCAAGTGTCCCAAATTGGTTAGAATTTGTTGATGATAAATGTCAAATTAAATATTAGAAATATTTAATTTCGTGAGACACATGATGAGGTGGAAGGCGGGAAGAAGTTAGTAGAAATGTGACTAAATTCAAATTTAAAATTCAAATTTAATAAGAGGAGGTTAATTAAATAAAACAAACTAATTAAAATTTTTCATTTAATTAAAATGTGAAGAAAATGATTTAGGATAGGAAGAATTAGAGAAAATGAACTATATAAATAAAATTTTCAATTTATTTGTAAGTAGAAGAATTAAAGGATCGTTAATTAATCCTCTAGACCAAATTTGAGTGTATACATTCTTTATTTCACATTACATATGCGTTGATATCTTTTCGTATTATTCACTATATTAAACATTATATATATATATATATATATATATATATAATATTTTATTATTATAACATATATATATATATATTTAAAATATTCAATTACTAACCATATACATATATATTTTCAAATATACGTATATATGTATACATTATCAAATACATGCATATATATGTATATATTAATATGTACACACACACACACACATATATATATATCAATAAGTATATATACAAAGTGTATATATCTATATGTCCAATCGATTTCCCCTTGTATATGATGTATCTATGTACGAGTATACGTAAGTATTTCTACCTACGTATGCACACACGTGTATATGCTCATATACATGAGTTATCACATATATATACATATACATATATACATTTAATCTATATACTTATTAATTAATATGTATATAATACACGAAGAACATATACCCAAAACAGAGATTTAGTCATTTTTAAATCAACCAAAGAAGTAATCAAAGAAAATCAAAGACAATCACACAACATTCCAATCATCCAAGAACTATGACCAAGGGTTTACTTACCGGATCCCGAACTGACTTGACATAACTTGACCAACTAGATTGTGAGTGTGTGATAGCTCAAGTAGGTACATTAGGGGTTACCATACCAAATTCCTCTCCTGGGTGATACTCTCCCTCTCCTCACTGGAGGGATTGATTCTTTCCTGCATCCAACTTAGTGCATCATAAACATAGTTAGCCAATCACATGAAAATATTATCCATCATATATCATTTGCATCATTAAAGCATTAAAAAGCAACAACATCATAATGCATATTCAAGTATTTTATTCACCCATTGAATATATTAAAGTCATGATTTTGCATTTAACATCATATTTACTCATAAAGGTAAGAGTAATCTGGTTACTGAGAAATGGGTTGTAATATTTTGTGTATAAGAAATGCAATAGAATATGTTCCTCTAATCTCTTTATGACTAGTTTAGTAAATAAATATCTTTAAAATCATTATAATAAATTACATTATGGGAATTTTTCCTCTTCTCCATTGTTGGAAATGCATGAAAATTCATGCCTTAATGATGAACAAATATTTTTAGGTCAAAAAATCAAATTAGATAGTTGTAGGGGCTTATCAAGTCATTGATGGCAACTTGGGATGTGTAGGGAGGTAGGTTGGAGAAAATAGTGAAAAGCATGAGATTTTTGGGAATCAGGATTTGAGGATGATAAGGAACTCATACTATTATGGTATGCAAATAGGGTGGTGTCCAAAAAAGCAATATTGATGAGTAACGATAGTGCAAAGTGTCAAGGATAGGGATTTATGAATGATTCATACCTTATACGAAATTAAGAATATGCTCACACCTCCAATTTTGATGGAACAAATAAAGAGTATTTATTGAGTGTTAGGGTTTTGGGATGCTCAGTAAGAAGTACTTGGGTAAAGATATGAGTGAAATTCTAATTGTGAATGTAGAACCTAAAATATTCCCTAGGATTTATTTCATCACTAAACCCATCACCTAGTCTTATTAACCTAGGACATATCCCTTTCACCTAAAGTTTCATACTTTAATAATTAATAATATTATTTAATTAACCACCTTTTTCCATCTCATCACAATAAATAAATAATTAATTATATATTCCACTTATTATCCACCTCACCCATGTGGCTAAAGTAAGTAAATAATATTATTATTTAATTAAGTCATTATCCTCTCAACACTTTCCAAGAATAATGGGGACCTAAGAACACTTGTACTTGTGCTCACATTATTCTCTCAACACATTTCAAGAATATTGGGCACGTAGGAACACTTGTCCTTATGGTCTCCTTATTCTCTCAACACATCCCAAAATTATAGCCCCTCTTTTTGCACATGTCCTTGATTTACCTCATCCTCACAACTACTTACTAAATTTGGTAAGTTAACCCTAGCCATGCACATTCTAACTATATTCATCTCCACCCTTCATCCTCTCCTAGATTCTAAGGAATTCCTCTCAACCATTCTCTACCCTTGATCTCAAAATTAAGTCTTGGTCATCCATTCCTTATTCCCAAAATCTATAAATTCAAGCACTCCATCCCTCATTTTGAATACGTTATCATTCAAGCTAGGTACATGCTATCAATATGGTGATATTCAAGCAAAGAGCATCCACATTCCAATACATAAAGGAGAAAATTAAACACAATAGAGATTATGGTAATATCTTATGTTGATTTTGATGTTATATTTTGTTGAATTTCTCTTTTGTATGCTCTATCTGAGCTTTGTGATAGTTTAGATAGGTTTCTTTTACATTGCATTTGGTTCCATTTCAATTTATAAATTAGAGCTTACATTTTGGCGGCTCTGTTGGGGAGCAATTCTCCTTTTTCCACATTTTTATCATTTCTAACTTGTTTTTTTAGCGAGATTATGTATACAGATGCTTAAAAGTCTAGTGGAAGTTATTCATTTGGAAGGAATTTAACTTATTTTGTATTTTCAATTGCATCCCTAATGAGTAACATTGAATAAAAATTTAACCACTAAATTTTCATTAAATCTATTTTAAATACAAGGTATCATGGATTTTTATTAAATCTACCTATTAAATATGAGCATCATAACTCATCAATTTAGCTCATAATTTTTGTGCACAAGCTTTTTATCCATTAAATGCATTTTCTCAATACAAGTGGATTCAAATTATTTGTTGTAATCTTGCATTCCTTGTAGGTGATCCATTATCAAGAATTTTAGGTATTTGTACGTGGTCTAATATTTTGGATTCCCATGAATCCATAGCTTGTAGTCCCTATCCTCAAAGTTGCATACAGTCACTGGCATCAACTAAAGTAT
>VDFB02048396.1:70000-93330 GCA_007258455.2 Sequoia sempervirens
AATGTTTGTGATTTTACCAAGCTATTTACATGTTATCTCCGCACCTCCATAAAATAAAGGTCAATCTCATATAATTTCTTCAATTCTTCAAATCTAACTTCCTTCATTCTCATATTGTTAGAAATTTTTGTCTCCTACTCAATTGAGACCTACAACCTTTTTATTTTCCACTACTATGATTCAACAAAAAATTACAAATGTGCATGAACTCAACCCATATCGTATTTGATTCAAATTACCCTATTTATTTAAATATTACAATTCTTGATGATCAATGTACACCTTAAACTCCTTTAGAAACAAGTAATACCTCCACCCATTCAATGCTTAGATTATGTGTAGCATTCTTGATCATAAACTAAATACCTCCTCCTTTTATCATTTAACTTTTCAATCAAATAATCCACTAGTATACCTTCTTGGCCCAACTTTGCTTCTATTGAATTTGTTCTTGCATCACAATCCACTCGAATTACCTTGTTAAAATGTAGTAATGCTAATATTAGTTGTTATGTGACCTTCTTTAGTAACTCAAAACCCATATTTTCTCTTGATGTCCCCATGAATTCCTTCTTATCCCTGGTAGTGGTGCACAAATACCATTAAAATTTGTAATTAATTTCTTATAGAAACTTACAAAACCATGAAAATATCTTACCTCTCAAATATTTACTAGTGTAGGCCATTCAATAATAGTCACAAATTTCTCCATATCAATCTTCAATTCTTTAGCCATGATTACAAATCCAAAGCATACCAATTATTTCTTTATGAAGCTACATTTCTTCACATTGACCAAAAAATTATCTTCCCTCAACATATAATATTAATCTTATATGTTCTAGGTTCTCATCCCTAGTCTTACTAAAACTCAAAATATCATCTAGGCAAACAGTACAAACTTGCTCACAAATTTTCTTTCAAACCTCATTCATCAACCTCATAAATTTACTTTGTGCATTAGTTAACCCAAATTTCCTCACAAACCATTCATAAATTCCTCTATTTGTCTTAAATACAATTTTCATCTCATTGCCTTCTTTAATTCTAATTTAATGATAGTTGCTCTTCAAATCAATCTTAATAAAAATACTTTCTCCACTCAAGCAATTCATGATGTCATTCATTTTTATAATGGGAATCTATAATTTGTAGTGATTTTATTTATTACACTAGACTATGTACACATCCTCCACTCACCATCTTTCTTAAGTTCAAGGATTGTAGGTTACACACATGGGCTCATTTTTTTTGGATTAGTCCTTTCCTTAACAATTCTTACACTTGTCAATTCAAATCTTCATTATTAGTTGTTGTCATCCTATGTGTCACCTTATTTGGAAAAATTCCCCCAAGAATTAGATCCATGCGATGATTTATACTTCTTCTTGGTGGTAATACATTATGCATATTGTTTGATATGATATCATTATACTCTTTCAAAAATTTAATCTCCCTCCTATGATATCTCCCATATATGTTTGTAGTGGTTCCTATAATGCTTAGGCTGCCACATAAGGAATTAATATAAAACACTGTTGGATGTTGTGGTTGTGTTGCTAATATGTGGTTGTCATTGATGTCAACACTATTAGCATTAATTCATTTTAAGTTGTATATGTTGAGGATATTGAGAAAATTGTAATAAATGAGTTGCAGGTTATCAGTGGTGAAGTGAAGTTCAGTATGTCGGTAAGTTTTTTACATTGATGATCAGAGGTTGTGGACTAAAGGGTTTGTTGTTGAGTGTATCTAGTTTATCCATGTCAATTTTTAGAGATCCGCGTGAAGATTTGATCGAGTTATGAAGATTTTCATTCTGACAGTTTTTATGTTGCTTCAGTTGGTGTTCCTAATTGAAGATGATGCTATTTTAGTTAGTTCAGTTGTTGCAGATGCTTCTCTTGTGATTCGTGATGTTTGTGGATGTTTCTAGATCATGCTCTATCTTTGTTGCACGCCCACATTGATCGTTGTGCTTGTGGTTGGCGATTTTCTCTTGCATATTCATGTTTTTCTTGTTCTTGGCCGGCATGGTGTTTGTAGCGTGTTGTGGATCTTCGAGGTGAAATTAATTGAAGTGTTTTCATGTTGGTTATGTTGATTTGGGTCTTCACTAACTGTGGTCGACCTTGGTTGATTCACATTAATAATCTTTAATGTTTTGGGCTGACAGTTTATATTCATTTTATTATTTTTGTTGAGGCTGACATGTAGGGGTGAAATTTCTTGTTGCGGATATATAAGAGTGATTATTTATTCGAATTGAAGTGTGCGAGTGGATGCCAAAGTGTGCTTCTGCGTGTATATGTGCGAATATTGATCTAAATCATTTGAAGGTAGAGCAGAGTGTGAAGAAGAGTGAAGAAGAGTAAAGAAGTGTTCATGCGCTTAGCTGAAACTGTGATCAGGCATTAGTAGATGGTATTCTATCAATTCAAATCCCTATAGATGTAATCTGATTCTTTCTGTAAGATAGTGTGTCTTTCTTTGGGCAGTTAGCTCTATTGTAATTGAGCAGTGAGCTCTAGGCAGTGTTCTTGAATGCAAGTGCATTCCCCATATTTTCATTTCTTATACTTTTAATAGGGTATAATCTTGTGGACTGACCTCCACCATGGTTTTTCCCCTAGCAGGGTTTCCATGTAAAAAATATTGGTGTTATGTGTGTTTCTGATGTGTTGATGATTTATGCTTTCACGGTTGTTAATCAGATCAAAGAATAATGTTAATGAGTTGAATAAGTTTTAAATTCTGTGATAATTGATTCACCCCCCCTCTCAGTTGTTTTCCCTTGTGTTGCCAACAAACACATGTTATCATACCTCAATCCATTCAGTAACTTTCTTCCATCTACCAAAAAATTATATTGTTTTTGTAGAATTGTCCTTCTTTTTCTTTTTTAGTAGAATAAACTTGTCTCTTACAATTCATGATTAGACTATAAATATCCACTCTTCCATCATGTATAACACTTCTATCACAAACCACTTTGTAGAAGCATCTACAACCTATCACGATTTGAAACTTGCTCAGTCCAAAGGATTCAAGAAGGTCTGGTTGGATGGAGACTCATTGAATATTATTAATTGTCTTAACAAAGTTCAACCCCCAAGTTGGTCCATTGAGAACATCATTAGAGATTCTCTTTCCACTATAAATTCATTTGAGGTGTGTTATATCTCACATATCTTTTGCAAAGGAAATATGCTTGTTGATTGTTTTGCAAATATTGGGGTTACTTCAGTGCCTAGTGAATGGGATTGTAATGACCCTCTGCCCCTTGAAGCTAAAATTATCCTTAATCATGATATTTAGTCATTACAGGATGGTGCACACTTCGTGGTTTAGATGTTGTCACAAGGCGATTTATAATTTTATGATTATTGCAAAAGCCTCCCCCTTTGAGTTTGACTTGACTCCCATTAATGATAGTATAAATTATGGGAAGGATCAACATTTAAAGATAATTATGAAAAATTGTCAAGTCGAAGTCAGTTCTACATGGATTATGGGTTCACAAAGGAGCCTTTTCTCTTGTTTATGGTGGAGTACATTGGCTTTCATCTTTTGTTGTATTTATCTTTACCCTGTTTTGCTTTGGTTTTCAGATGGGGGGAGATAGAAGCTGGATTGAATTGGTGTCTTGCAAAGCCACTAAGAGTGATGAGAAGGTATGGAGAATCTTGATGGAAGGTGGAGTTACCCCTTATATTGAGAAGCTACATGACTTTGATTTGTAGATTTCTAAAACCTTTGTGACTAGTTGGAAGTATAAAGTTCTTAAAGTGTATGGAATGGAATTTGACATCATAGAGGAGCTTATTGGTAGGATAATGAGTCTTCCAATTGAGGGAAGAAACAAAATTAGAGATAGGAAAGCCTCAAATTCCACTATGAAACTCTTTTTCAAAGATAATGAGAGGGAGAGGCCAGTCAAAGTGGCTTGTGGAGGGCATGACAAGAAGTTGATCAAGCCCATTTGGGTGGACACGTCTATTGACTTCACGAGGTACTTCTCTTTGGATGGTATATTTTCAACACTCTATGGATATCATTTCATTATCTTGAATCATTTTAGGCATAAAAGGTTAATCTCATTTCCTTACTAGCTATTGGTTTCTCTATAAAATGGGATTAAATAACATAGAAAGAGACCAAGGAACCCTATCTTACATGAGGGTCTAATTTTTCTAATAATGAAATATGCTAAGTCCTTCTATGTTCCTGAAGAGCCTAAGAAATTACCTAAAACCCATCTTGTTAAGCAAGCTAAGCAATTGTCAGGGTATGATGCTGGTGTGGAATCAAATGATGATGAGTGGGAAGAGGAGGGGTCTAAGGATGATTTGATGGAAGTGTATTCTAATCCCCTTGCTGATTTTGATCCTAAGCCTAAGAAAAATTCCAAGAAGAAAGCCTAGCCTTCTTGATCTTGGGGTTCTCAGACAGGTTATGAGGATGAAGAAATGAACTTACCCTCTCCTGCATTTAATAATAAGGTTTTGAAAGCTGCCAAAGACACTACTGAAGGTTTTGTTCTAAAGCCCTCAATTGTTAAAAGGAAGAGTTCTCCATTTGATCATGTTGAGGGTAATAAGGTTAAGGAGGTGGCGGTCCAGTCTTCTGCTGCCAAGGATATTGTATTGAAGCCTCTTTCTAGTCGTAAAAGGAATAATACCTTGTCAAGAATTGACAATATTTTGGGTATTAAGGATAAGGGACAATAATATTTATCTACTAAGAAGAAAATTAAATCTAGTAATGTTAAGGAGGATGGTGAAGGAAATGTGGTTGGCAAGTTTACGAATGAGGATGTTGGTTTGATCAAGTCTTCTTCGACTACTATGAAGGAGGCCCCTAGACCCAGAATTAATTTTTTTGGTGAGGATTATGGCAAAGATAATTGAAAGGTTGTTATGCACGATGAAACTTAGCAGGAGATTCTAAATGATCCCTTTGATGTTCCATATGATGATATCAATATTTTCAATTACAATAGAGATGAACTCAACAATGTTCTCGATATGGCTAAGGATGGTATAGTTATTTATTTTAGACTATTCAAATGGTTTTTTACTAAAGTGAATTAGATCAATGTGAAAGTGAATTCCATGATCAATAAAGCTAAGAAGAACATCAATAAAGAGGAGAATCCTAGAGTCCACAATTAGAATAATAAAATGTTGGGTATCCTCCACGATGTGGCAAATAATGTGCTTGTTATTAAGGATTTTGAATCTAGAATCTTAGTTTTGGAGGAAAAGACCTTTAAAGTGTATGAAAATCTTGAGAAATTGGTCAAAGTTAGTCACAGGATGCTTCATAATAATGTTCAAGGTCCTAACCTTCTCAATGAGAAAGCTAGAAAATGGAAAGGGGAGGTGTTTGATTAGTTGAAGGAGCTTGTTGGTGTAGAGGTGGATTTGATGAAGGGAAATCAGGGCTCTACTATAGGTATAGGTCTGAGTATCCATACTCAAAGTAAGACCAAAAAAACTTTAGAAATATTGATGAAAGAGTTGGTTGAGGTGGTGGAAATGAAAGAGCATATCATGTCCCAAGATCTGGAAGCTGCAAAGATTGTAAAAAAATTACAATAGGTTGTTGATTTTTTTTTATGTTTTGTTGTTTGTTGGCTACTTGTGTTGTCTTGAATTTTCTTTAGCAGTGTTCCTTTTGTAAAAGGTTTTGGGTCCATTCAAAACCTACTTAACCCTTAATCAAAAAAACTTCTATCAACTTCACATGGTCTCTCCAATGTAAAATAACATATATCCATTAACAATATGTCACACAAAACTTCATCATTTTATGTACCTATCTTGAATTTGACCCAATATTTCTCTTTCACTAATACCCTGTATTATTTTTTGCAACCAAGTAACCTATACATTGTTTAGGATGTTATATCATTTCTAATTTAGCTTATCATCCATCTCTTTAGACATTAAATTATATGTACTACCACTATCTATGATATCTTTACAACACTTGCCTTTTGATTTACAAATTCTTCCAAACATTTTTTCTTTGTATTGGTTCCTCCTTGCAACCATACTTCAATATATCTCTCCTTGTATCAAGCAATTCACCTCTTTCTATTTCATCATTGAAGATATAATATCTCTTACTATCCTCATGTAAATATATAACTCTCACTTTCTCATTCATAATATTGTTAGGGATTCCTTGAATTTGGTGAAATTTAAATTGCTAGTGTCTTTCCAAATCCAAAACATGCTCCCTTGTAGGTATTCCCATCACCTCCACCATATCTCTTTCTACCTCTTTGATATCCATTAGTTATACCATTTTGGTATTCTCACCTCTCTCCTTGTAGAGAAAATTAATACCTTTCATGCTATTACAATGGGTATTACTACCACCTCCTTCCTTATTACTCCCAAAATGCTTTGCGTATTGCCTCCTATCAATATGGTGAAATCTATCCTCCTAAACCTTCCTTATCTACTTTTTTTGTTAGAATTTCCTATCTACAAATATTTTATTCATTATATTTTTAGGACCATCTAATATGATTCCTCTATTTTTTGGATATGTAACAAACTCATTTTTTCTCAAATTGACTTTCTCAAACCATTCATGTATCTTCCGAATTTCTCTATTCCTTCATCATGATGTCTTGAATGGAATGCTAGCCTATAGTATTCTTTAGTGTGTTGGTGATTTTAAATACCAACTAGATCTTTAGGGTTGCCTATGGATTTTCCAATTCCAATGATTAGCGACCTAAAAGAGGCTGGGCCAACGAACGAGAGAAAGAAATTATGCTTTCCTCCTACACTTCAGGCTCTGCAAAACCCAGGAGGGTGATCCCACAATGCACCTATAATATTATTTCAAAAGGATCTCCATGTACATTGCACATTCAACAGATACATTCCCGTATTAATGAATCAACAAGTAATAATTTGTGAGGAATTGGAAGATCCTTCACACCATTATGAATTGGAGCAGAGAATGGAGAATAAGAATGAAATCCATAAGAAATTTCCACAATCTTGAAAATGAATTTAACTATATAAATGGTTCTTTGATACGATCTAGCTGACCTGATATATTTGGAATTGTTCAACGAAAAGAATCAGTGCATTATCCCAAGGTGACAAAGTCTAACTCACAATGAACTGTAACACAATAACTAAAGCATTCAATATCTATAAACCATCAAGGATTTGCATTGCAAACTCATGAATCGAGCCTTCCATACAAAGCATACTTATGAATCCTACGAATTAACCCATAAACCAGTGATCATATTAAAGAATTTTAATCAATTACTTGAATTGAAGCAACAACACAAACACACATCCAATCACACAAATTGGAGACCAATGGGGCAATACTTGATTATTTCATTGTTGATTTATGAACATGTACACAGGAGACAGTTTGTATGAAATTTTCCATTATCAATTTTCAAATGTTGTAATTAATGCAAAACATTTAAGCTAATTGTAAATGCAGACCCATATTCTAAGACTTAGTAAGTAATTCTATACTCATTATATGCTTGTACTCATAAAACTTTGCAGTGACTATCTGAGATCAACCAAAACTTCAAAGACCCTGCACAATAGCCTTGAAATCCATTTTATATGATCAAGGGAGCAAAAAAAGCACCGGGCTATTGGCTAATTACATTTCATTTCATTCAAAATTTTGAGTATCTTTCATTTCATTCCAACCCCCAGGCGGTTATCTTTACATTTTGATGAGAAATGGGGGAAAACACAAAAGGAAAAAACTTGCAAAGGATGATGGAGCTCATATCCTCATACTTCAAGAATTCCTCATCACCATCCCATCGACAAAAGGTGCACAACATAATAGAAGAGAAGAATAAAATGAAGAAAAGGATTGGCCCAATAACCACGTGCATCTTCATACTAAGAGGATATATATTTTGTTTACACAATTGTTTCAAAGGCTAAACCTGTACTATACTCGACCATATCTTATATCCCTCTTGCCACCTTCATAGCTTACTCAACATATTTTTCAAGCCATTCTTTATATTCATCCTCAATAGGCCAATCCATATCAAGCAATTTTTGCACCTTTGAATTGTATGCATTTTACCTAGCATCAATTACCACCCCGGCTTCTTTCACAAAGTTATCCATGTCTACTTGGATTCCAATGAGAGTATCAATAACACCATTTAGAAAAGTTATGTCCAACTTATCATCAACATATTGTATTTGTGGACTTGAAGCCGTTTGATGCTTGAAGAGTTTTCTCCATGATGCATACTTCATAAGTGTCCCATCTTCATTAAGGATCTTGGGCATACCACGTTCTTCCATGCCCCTAAAGGCCTTGACTTTATCATGTAGCTGTGCTCTGATTCGTTCATGAGAACTTGTGATCTCACCAATCATCTCAATTGCCACTATGACAACTGGGATATTTGTCGGAGCTTCAAGATCATCCATTATATTTGCTTGAATTTCCTTTAAACTATTCAATCTGTTGCTCCATTTATTCCATGTGTTTTGGAAAACTCCCTGAACATATTGGAACTTGTCAAAATCCTCACGTAAACCTTTATATGTGGACCATGCATCTTTTGCTTTAGATGCTTCCTTTGTTGTTCTATAGCCCAAAATCTCATCAGCCATATCCTTGGTGACCTTATTCATATCCTCCAGAAGCTTAATATTTTTAGACTTGGTTGTCTGAAGTTAATTCTTCATGGTAGTGACATTTGCTAGGAAGGCTTCCTTTTCCTAAGGTGTGGTCTTCGTTGAAGAAGTAGGCAAAGTCTTTTGACTTGCACTAACTATAGTAGCCTTTAATTTATTGTATTCCTCAACCAATTTTTTATGCTTCTCTAACAATTTCATGTACCTGGCCTGAGAGATTTTTGTAGTATCCACACTTAACATGGTTGTGTGCATTGTTAATCTTGCAGCTTGTGGGGTTGTCATCTCTGAAGCCCAACCTATTATCAAATCCCCTGAGAGGCCGATCATTACTCTATTGAGTCTACACCTTCCAGAATTTGGTGTCAATTTCCAAATAGCTAATGCATGTAGACTGGGACTAAACCCTGAAGAAAAATTTTTGTCATCAAAAGTTTCTTTTGACACCACTGCATTTGGGTCACCTCTGATTGCGTCCAAGGAAATTATTGAAGACAAACTCTAGCCAGGCATTACCATCATTCCACTATCCTTGACCAATCTTCTGGCTTCCACATGATTCATTTGTGCAATCTCCTGAATAATTTCCTTTTCAAGTATCTTTTTGACTTCCTCAAGTTGAGATGGGTCTACTCCCTCCCGAGCCTTCAGTATTCTATCATTTATTTCCTATGCTTTAAGTTCAACCACAAATTCCCTAAATTATCTTGTTGTCACAAAAGAGTTATCTTCTAGAAACTTAGCACAAGCTAATACCCTTGCATCATTATCTCGACTTTCATCATATTCCCAAGGCACTAGCCTATTGTCTGGGACAAAAGGTTTCATTAAATCCCCAATATCAGGGTGTGAGAAATCAGACTTTGCTCCTTGTTCCACAGGGGTAGATTTAGTGGATGGTTGTGGCACATTTTCCTCAGTACCTTGTGCTTCATCAACACCCTTAGTAGGTACATCTCCAACAGGAATATCTCCCATATCCACAAGCTGCTACTCTTCTAATGTGGTGACCTCCACTAGTTGGCTACCCACTTTTATCAAATGCTCCTGTAGAGCCGCTTGAGCCAATTGCTTAGCTTGTTCCACCTTCTCCAAAAAGGTACCATCCATGAAGTCACTGAGGACCAACTCCATCCTTTTATATTTGTCAGTAATATGTTTTTAAGGGATTTGATAGTAGGAGTTCTCATGGGAAGCCTTAAACTCTACCTCAACAATCTTCATCCATATCTTTCCTCTATCCAGGACAATAGTAGGTGATAGAAAATTCCTTATTACATTCTCCCTGTAGTAAAATTCATGAGGTCCATAGCCTGAGATTGTCCTCTTTATCTTTTCTCTATTAATATGTCATTTTGGGTCACATTTCCTAACAAAGGCAACTTTCATCCTTAGGTTACTGACCATTATACCAAATACCTCGTACGCCTCCTTTGCTGACACAACAAAATGATGAAAAGAAAAGCTTGATGCGATGATGGAGGCCTTTAAGAACAGTTTGAAGTTCTCTACATCAGAGTGGTCCATTTGCCACATTATTTCAATGAAATCCAATCTATCAGAAACAAACTTGGGTAGCAAATGTGGTGCGACAAGAGTCCCATAGCATCTGATGATTGTGCAATCATTATATAGGTACCAGTCTCCCCAATTGCATTCATAATCAGGGTCATCACCAAATTCCCTCGGCCTCAACAATGCTTGAATTATTTTGGAAATCCTTTCAGTGGGTGCAACACCCATTTGTACCAAAATAGTATGCTTTATGAGGTTACAAAATGCAACATAGTTTGAAGTTGAGTAGTGTAAATCCCAAATGTGTGTCCACGTTTGAACAGGTAGCTCACAATTCCTTTCATCCACTTTCCTCAGTTGCATGGACTTTCCAAAGACTTCTCGTCCTTGATATAATATCATGTGCATCAATAATGAATAATACTTGAATTTCAATGGCTTTCTCCTTTCTTTTAATCTTACCAAATCATAATGTAGCCGCTCTGCAACTCTTTGGGCATAATTAAACCATGTGTGCTTGTTCCTATGCTGAATATCCAGAATCATAAAAAATAAAGGTGAGGTTATCCTTCCATCACATTTTACTCCAAGCACCTGACACAACATATAATATGTGTATCTGAAGTATTTTGCAAACTCCTCACAGTCCAATGGCTCAACTTCTTTGAGTGAAAATGTTGTGTCCTTTTTACATTATGTATTGGTAGTTCATGCTTTCGGTTAGCCACCCTATGTCTCTGATATTCCTGCTGGAATTTCTCAAAATTAATCTTTTCGTTGGCATCAGGTCTCATTCTAAAAACTTCCAAAACCATACTTTCCTTTATTTCCAAAATACTCTTTCCTTTAGTGTCTGTAATTATCCTGTTTACTTCATCATATTTGTCTGCCAAATGTAGAATCAGGTCCACTTCGATAAAGACATTGGGGACAACCAATTTTCCCAAACCATAACCCCAAACATTTTTACCAGGATGCGATAGGTTGTCGTTAGGTCCCATTACTTTAGAATAAAATATTCAATTTGTCGACTGGGTAGTGTTCAAGGCAATCTGCAATAGAAGAGTTCCGGAGTATCTCCCTCAGGTTCCTTAAATTTTTAAGAACTTCAAATTAATTCTAACTTCAAACTGTTTAACTATCAAACTGAAAAGTAATCTATTCCTAAGAAAACAGAAAATGCTTGAACTGTAAACATGAGTATACTAATTTAAGAAGCATAATAACTAAGTTAAAAAGCACAGAATCAATTTAAACTAAGAAACTGATAAATTATAAGAACATAAAAGCTTATAGCAATCCATAAAATATTTTCTTAACAATCAAAATTCCAACAGTAAGTAACAGAAACTACCGAAGTTGAAAAGATAACAAATACTTCAAAGCTAAGAATTCATAACAGTGAATTTAAATAAGTCTCTAAAAAACATCAGTATAACAAAAGAAAACACTTATCTACTCCCATCGAGTGGCCAACTCGTGGGACAACACATTCATTCTCAGCTCACATCCACAGCTATTTCAGGAACACCTCTATTAATCATAGTTATCATCCATAACTCATAACTCAGAATTTCAGATAACAATCTCTTTATTTATAAACCTTGGAAAACATTTTGATAGCATAACATTACTTTCACTGTATATCTTACTTCCAGCGACTGTATCTTTTATAGAGAAACTGTAACTACATGCTATATTTCAGATGGTATGGATAACCATTGAAAAATATCTAAAATATATCTACGTATAACTCGTCTATCTTTAATCCTATTACATAGCATTTAAGAGGCTCAAGTCGAGCCATAAAGTCTTTAATTCAAAAGATAAAAGAAATAACATCTTTTAAGAACAACAACATTTTCGGTCCATCATCCTGAAGTTCTGGAGCATATTTCCAGCATATATCTCTAACTGTTCTAGAGCACGTGCCAACTGGATACTTCAATCTGTAACTTGATTGACCGATTATTATCTACAAAACACTTAAAACAACCCATTAAATCTGTATTGGCAATTTACTTTAAGAAATCAAAATAAATAAAGTTTATACAAGTTCTTACTAAAATTAAGCAATTATTTCTTCTAAAATTTAATTAATTGGTAGAGGATAGAGATTTGCATGTATGAACTAGGTCTTTGTGGTATTATTATGATAAGGTTATTTTTACCTCATCAAGATGCGTAGCATTTCTTCTTGTAAATGTGTAAACAACTCCCATCCAATCTTTGAAACAACAATATCACAAATTTCCTCTACAAGGTCTTTGAAATTGGTGGTTAGGATTCCCTCCCTTGTAGCCTTTCTACAACTTGCCTTAACATTCGGTGGTTGGAATTTTTCCATGAAGTGGGTATAATCCTTTGGCTTGCCTCTTTTCTTCTCAGGGATTTCAGACGTTGGAGGAGGGTCATGGGAAACCTTCTGCTTTTTATTCTTAGGAGCAGGTTTCGACGATGACGACTCACCCGGTTGACTCATTCTAGCTTCTTCAGGGTTTTACTCAATTTGGAGACAAACTAGTTTTGAGGTTAATACCCTATTTCTAAAGACTCAAACTTGAATTCAGAAATAGTTTTATCCAATTAAGAAATCATGCTAACACAAGAGAAACTGGAAACCCTAAACAATTCCTAGAATTAACTCAGACATTCCTCGATTTGGTACACTAATTATCGGGAAGCAATAAAATAACTAGTGGGAGACTGATGGCAACTTACCCGATAATAAACTTCCTGCAATTCCTTCAGCTTCAACTCTGGCTGCTTCAAAATTTTCTTCAACTCCTCGGACATTCAATTGAAATGGAAATGTGAATTGTAAATTCTTTCACTGAATTCAGCTGAGTACATATACATTTAATGGTGCACAAATGCTTGCGTGAGTGAACAAATACATCTCAGGTTGGTCGTTCCTATTTGAATTTAGACCATCGATGCACTCAGGTGAAAATTTCATTTGATGGCTTGCATTGTTTCCAACTCCTGATGGGGCCGTACTAGTGACTGGATGTGTACTCGATGAACCAAGAGACCGACATGCATAATTCTCCCACCTTTCATGAGTATTGCTCCCCACATGTTCCATTTCTTCATTGGGATCTCATTGCACGATGGCTAAAAAACCAGCGATGAGATATCCACCCTTGATCACGAATGTGAAGAAGAGCCCAGCCAAAAATATGAGTTGTATCATTGATCATGTGCCCCGGGTTCATCAACCAATTCCTACTCACGATAACACAAAGCCGTGTAATGGGAAGATAACCCGTCCATTGGTGATCGTGGGTTCACTTTAGAAGAGCCGAATATAATCGACGATAGTATAAGAGCTAGGGATGGGTCAAAACATTGACTGCATCACTCATCGTGAGTTATCTTCTCAAAATGACAACACACATGATGGGTGACCGACCAAAGCCCAACGATAGACAAGAGATCGCTCATGGAAAAAAATTCACACAATAGCTCGCGATGGTAAGGTGGCCAACGATAGGCAAACTTAAACGATACTGGGCCCGACGGTAACCAAGGCATTGGGGCTGATTGAACAGCGAAAATCCATACCACAAGAGCACACATAAGTGATGAGTAAACCGATTCAGCAAGTCAATGCGAAGACATAAAAGAGACGATTTCCAAGGGTAACAGAACATATCAAGCTCATAGACCCTAAACCCATACATCAGAAAGCACAAGTGACCAATGACATGACCAGGAAACCAATGGAACCCATAAAATTTTATGGGTTCCAATGGCTCTGACTAGGGATGTATGCCCCCATGGGCATAACAAGATCTCAAATCTCTGGTTGAGCAGACCAAGCATACAAGAACCAAAAGAGACCAGGAGCTTGTTGGGACTAGACAAGCAAATGCAACCAGAAAGAAACACACCAAAGCTATTTACAACATCTACAGGACTATACATTGTACATGGAATAGAGCCTATTTTAGGAGAAATAGGGCTTCATGAACTGTCCATGTATTGGAAGTTCAAGAACTTCACCTGTTAGTAGGAAGTATGAGTCTTCACCATGTAAGTCAGTAATCATGTAGGGACCTAGCCAGAGAGGATCGAACTTCCCATATTTACCTTTATCCTCCATCCAAGTGTTCCACATCAAAACCATACTTCCAACCTCAAATTTTCTTTCAACAACCTTCTTGTCATAAAAGTGTTTCACTTGCAATTGCAACTTTTCGTTCCTTTTGTGGGCTTCTCTCCTTGTTTCGTCCAGTTCAATCAATTCATCCATTCACTACTGCATCTCACCAGAGATATCATTATCATATTCTTGTACAAATTTATACATCTTGATCAAATTGTTATGTGGTATTCTGGCTTCAACCCCATACACTAAATTAAAAGGAGACTGTTTGATGGCCTTCTTCACAGTTGTTTTATCAGCCCATAGCGCAAGCTGCAGCTTTGAATCCCAAGCCTTCTTGTTTTTCTCAATCACCTGCTTAATAATCTTCATAAGGCTTTTGTTGCTAGACTCGGCTTGCCCATTCCCCTAGGGATGGTATGGGGATGAGTGTGATATATTTATGCCATGTAATTTACAGAAGTCAAGGAATTCTTCAGATCTGAAACGCATAGCATTATCAGATACAATTTTTTTAGGGACACCGAACTTGCTCAAAATATTTTTCATTAGAAAATCAATGACAACTTTGCTAGTTGCCTTCCTGGTAGGAATGGCTTCAACCCACTTTGTGAAATAATCAGTTGCTACTAGAATCCAAGCATGTCCTCCACTAGATTTTATAGACATTTCACCTATAAAATCAATTCCCCATTGCTGAAAAGGTGCATGTCCTGATACTGATCTAAGGGGAAAGTTTCTTGAGAATTTTAACTTACCAGTAAACCTTTGGAATGCATCACATTTCTTCACATATCTGTGTGCATCTACGAAAATGGTCGACCACCAATAACCTGCTCTTAATATCTTATGGGTAGTAGTCTTGGTTGTGTAGTGGCCTCCACAAACACCTTTATGCATCTCAATCAGCAGATCTTTCGCTTGGTCACCATCTACCCACCTAAGAAGTACACCCTCTAGGCTTCTCCACCAGAGTTCACCATCGATGATAACATACCTAATTGCCTGTAATTTTAGAGTCCTCTTTTCATTGTTAGGCATGCCATCAGGGCATTGCATAGTCTATAAGTAATCCACTATCCTTTTGTACCAACCACATGTCTGCATGTCATAGATGGGAGCAACATTTTCTAATTCAACTTCATTAATTTGGTTTGCCTCCAGATTGGCCTCTAACCAATTTCATTATTTGGACATCTATGTTGAATTCTTGAATTTTGTTAGTCCACCTACATCTTCGGCCTGTAGTTTCTTGTTGGGTAAAGATGTCTTTCACTCCAGCTGTTGGGACATAAGCTACCACTGTAGCCCCAGTCAAATATGTTCTAAAATTATTAATGACCTTAACTAAGGATAAGCTTGCTTCTTAGTAGCATCATACTTGAGCTCGACTGCTCTCAACGACTTACTAAAAAAGGAAATCAGTTGTTCGAAACCTTCATCATTTTTCTATAACAACACTCCCGCTATAGTATGAAAAGAAGCAAATGTAAACAATTGGAATGGCTTGGAGTAATTGAGAGTTTTCAGGACATGTGCAACTTTGATAGCATCCTTGATAGCTTGAAAGGATTTGAGGGGCTCCTCTACCACACCACCTTCTCACCTTTCTTAAGCATTTTTGAAATAGGTCTAACTACCTCTGCAAAGTTACTGACAAACCTCCTTAGAAAATTTATTTGTCCAAAGAAAGACTAAATACCTTTAACATTCTTGGGTGGTGTAATTTTATCTATAGTTGCCACTCTTTCAGGATCAATCCAGATACCATCTTTTGAGACAATGTGTCCCAACAACTTGCCTTCTTTAACTCCAAAGGCACATTTCTTGGGATTCAACGAAATACCATATTCCAGAGTCCTAATGAAAATTTCCTGAAGATGTGAATAGTGATCCTCCTCCTTCTTACTGTGATCAATGAGGTCATCTTGGTAGATAGCGAGAAACAAATCCAAGAAATTAGCGAAAGCCACATCCATAGCTCTTTGAAAAGTAGCTCCAACATTTATCAAACCGAAAGGCATTCTCGCATAAATATAGGTTCCCCATGGTGTGGTAAATGCTATTTTATACTGCTCTAATGCTATTTCTCTCCCATCATGGAGAGAAATTCATAACTTGTCACCTTTTGCAACATTGCTTCCATGTTTGGTAAGGGGTACTTATCTTTCAAAGATGCAACATTAAGGTTCTGAAAATCCACCATTCTTTTTTCTTACTGGGACCAAGTTGGACACCCAGGAGGAATGCCTTATAGGTTTAATAATTCCAGCATCACTAAGCTTAGCGAGTTATTCTTGCATTTTGGGTCTCAAAGTAGGATTAATAGGTCTCTATTTCTGCCTAAAAGGTTTTTTGTCATGCTTTAAAGAGATCTTGTGCTGGAACAAATCTTCTCTGCAGGCTTTCAGATCATCATAGGACTAGGAAAATACATGTCTGTATTTCCTTAATAAGGCAATTAACATAGTCCTTACACGGGGCTTCATTTTTTTACCTATATACACCTTTTTAGGGGTATTTTTTGTTCCTAAGTTGATTTCCTCCAAGTCTTCCTTATATGTGGATGCTTGTTTGGTATTTTCCATATCTGGTCCATCAAAGAACCTTTCTAATGCAACCATCCCCTTGGGAAGCTTATTTGTCTTCAACTGGATTATCTCGTTCCCAAACAATGTCTCTTTTCCATCAACCTCCACCACATATGAGCTAAAGTCAATTTCTTGACTCTCATACTTGTCAACACAATGTAAGAATCTCAAGATGTCATCATCATCATCGAACACTTGCCAATTGCAAATGTTGTCGGGAACTGTAGGTCATGTCTATACCTCTATTCTCGAGACCCCATCAAAAGTCACATCATCAAGCTTAACTGCTATGTTAGCCAATAAATCTGGCCTAGCATTTTTCCCTCTTTCTATCCAATCTATCCCAAAGGCATCAAATGCCTCGATAGTATCCCAGACCTCATTCCTATACTGTCTCAACCTCTTATATTTAGTGACAAACTTAGACTTGACTTGGGAAACTACAAGCTCATAATCCCCAAATACTTTTAACAATTTTATCCCATGCTTAGAGGCCAACCTTAAACCAAGTAATACAACCTCGTATTCAACAACATTATTGGTACATGCAAACTATAGCAAAAAGGAGTACTTGAAAGACTTACCTTGGGGAGAAATGAGAATAACCCCTACCCCTAAACCTTCCTTGGAGTAGGCACCATCGAAATACATAGTCCACACAAGATCTTTCAGTGGTGTCTGTAGCACCTCTTTAACAATTAGTGCAGGCTTATCTTTTGCTTCTTCTTGCTTCAACTCTTCTACACAAAAAGTGTCTATGCCAGTGTCCACAAAGTTAATTATTGGGGGTTCCTCTGACTCTTCAACATGCTAAATCATGTGTTTGAATCTTGACTCCTTGGCAATTTTAACATCTTTCTGATCAATCGAGAACATAGCAAATGGCAGGTCTCATTGCACACTTCCTCCCATGGAGGCACACCAATGCCTTGACAGTAACATCCCATAAGTTGGTGGGATATCCACCACTATAACACTCATGACCAACTCATTTTCGAGGAATGCAACCAATCTATATGGGACCTTATGAATCCCCCCAATAATAGGGACCTCTTTAGAATCCATAGTGTAGCACTTTCCATAAGTGCTATCTACCTTTAGGCCCATTTCCTCTATTATCCTAACAGGCATGACATTATTTGAAGCACCAAAATCTATCATACAATTCCTGAGTACTTTTCCATCAATAATCAAACTCAAAAAGAAAGGATTGACTAGGTTAGGATTTGCATTGATAGTAGTTCCCAAATAAATATCAGGGTTCTCATCAACTACTGCCCCTACCTCAATGTCTCTTCCTTGACTCGTATTTTCCCTAGGTGTGTTAACCTCTGTTTTATCTTTGCTACCCCCAACAATGCTATTAATGAAAGCTACTATTTTGCTCTTATTCTCATCAATCCTCATCATTTCTAGAAATGGGACTGTGACTCAGACTTGAGATAAAACCTGAAACATGTCAATAGGGGAATAACTTGGAAAGTCAGGGAGCACTATGTCTTAAGGGATTACCTTATCAGTCTGCTTGTCAACCTTCTTTGCTGCAGGCTTCAAATCATTAGCCTTTAGGTCCTTTGGTGTAGTCTCAATAGTAGCCTTTATTTTGTTGCCTTTCTTGGCCCAAATTATCATCTCCTTAACTTCTTTGAGCTTGGTGTCTTGTTTCTTGTTTTTAGGCTTATTTCCTTTACCCTCTGTGTTGCTTTCTTTAATAAATATGCCTCCAGGCTTACCCTGGTTACCACTCACTACCCTGTTCCTTAGGTGGAGATCACTCCTCGCTTGAGCTCTAGTAGCTAAGGCAATTGTATACTTCTTGATTTCTTCATTCGAGGGTCTCCTTAGTGAAACATTGTCGGACTCGAGGGCATAAGTAGTATATTCATCTTCCCTTTCTTCATATGAAAACAATTGCTGATGGTGTAGGCTTGCTTCCTGTCTTTGCACATCTACATCGTTTGTGTCAACAACATTGCTGGAAGAATAATCACCACACTCCAAATCGAACCTGGTCATGGACACATTCGTTGACTCATCTGGATTATGAGGAAAATTAGATTCCCCTTGATCATCTTAAGTTTCTTCCAAGGATCTTGCCACTGCACATTGTTGTGACGAGTGAGGCATCTCACATACTTAACACCATGGTAAGTCTTCAACAAAATTTGTGGTGTTCTTATGCAAAGGATCGAGTGTAGCCTGATAGTTTTTCTAATTATTTGGAATCGGCTTCCCGTTATGCCAATTGCTGTGATAAGGAAAATATTGAAGCCTTGGTGGTTTATCATTTCTCTGGAACTAATGTTTGTCACTCTTTTCCTGCTTCTGTAGTAGACTAAGGACTTGATCTAACTTTCCATCTGGAGTTGCAACTTTACTCAATTTCTCATTTTGAGCTCTTGAGTTCTTTGGAGGCTTAGGTTCATCCCTTCTTCCAACCTTACCAGAGGCCCTTCTATTATTTTCAATATTCATAGCCATCTTATATGCTTCTATCAAGGATTGTGGATTATTATGCTTGAGTAGATAACACATCTTAGAGTCATATGCATTGCAATATGTCACCAAACACGCATCAGGATTAGGCCTCAGATAGGTAGGCACCCTATTCATAGAATTTTGAAATCTTGTGTTAAATTCAACAAATGATTCATTATATCCCTTAGTGATATTATTGAAGTCATTCAATATGAACCTAGGATTAGTTTGATCCTGATATTGCTCTCTAAATGCTCAATAGAAAGACTCCTTTGAGTCAATACTCGCATCAGGTAACCCTCTATACCAGTCCCTTGCATCTTCAGTCGGGGATTGCATAAAGTACTTCATTGCTACATCATCCTCCCATAATTTGAAATCTTCAATGAAACTTTGGAAGGCTTTCAGGGGATCTTCCCCACTGAAAGTACTATTACTAGTGAATTTAGGGAGATGCTTCCTGGCATTATCTAGGACATGGTTTGGATAACCAGGGATATTGTCAAAACATAATTGCCTATACCAATCATTTTGGGGTGGTCCCTTGGGATGTCTATCCCTACGGGCATCTTTTTGCTCATTATTTTTCTTTTTGTCCACTTGATCTGCATTTTTACCTTTCCCACTTCCTTTCTTACCATCATTATTCTTTTTTTCTTCTTCCTCATCCCCATAGCAAGAATTACAATCTTTATTACTGCCACCTCCTCCACTAGGAGTATGTCCCCCAGGCTTACTCTCATGAGATCCACTATCATTTTTCCCAGAACTTGAAGGCTCTGGGGTTGATATTGACATTTTGAGGAAGGCAATTTGCCTAGCCATTTCTGCATTGGATGCTTCTATTTTAGCCTTCTTTTAATCTTCTTGCAATTTTTCATTCATAATTGCAATTTCACGGGTTATGGAGTTGGAGGTGCAGCAGATGGATTTGGGTCAACTTTGGGATTATTAACAAGAGTTTTGGTAGCTGCGGTATGGGTACTTGGGTTGGTACTAGTGTTAAAGGTGTTGAAGGTATTTTTCTGGGAATGAACCACATGTTTTTTCCCATGATCTACGAAGGATGCTTTATTAGGAGGATCAAAAGTCTTAGTGGCGGTGATGGTTGTTGTATATGTGCTAGCAGCAAAAGTTCCCATTAGGATTGTCACCTTAGGAACTTCGGGAGGAATTGAGATTCTATTTTAGCAACCTTTTCTTCAGCCTTATGCCTAGCAACATTCTCTCTCATCTTCTCTACCCTTTCTCTCTTAGCATCTCTTTCCAACTGCTTAGCTTGAATCCTATCCTCCTTTTCCTTCATGGCTTGTAATCTCTTCTTTTATTCTTGTTCAACAAGCCAATTTTCCTCTTCATCCAAGGCTTGCATATCCTTGTCAATATCCTCCTCATTCTCGAGGAAATCCCCATAATCACTTGGGGCTGGGGTGTGAAACGTTTGATCAACTAGATCTTCCTCAAGGAAAGTAAGTGATGGAAAGTTAAGAGTTTCTCCTCTTGGATTAAAATTTCCTCCATGAAAAATAGACCCCACCCCAAGTGTTGGTGGTTCTGGTAGCGCTTTACTTTTACCCCAGAATTCCCATTTGTCCTCCTCTCTAGAAATGTCAAGTTCATTAACGAATACTTGCTTAACAGGGAAACTACCTTGTCCTCCCTCAATTACCCCACCATTATTTGAATTATCAGCAATACTCACATTGTTTACTTTATTTTTAAAAGTGGGAGAAGCTCCAACAAGAGTTTCAAGGGACTTACCAGATTCAGTAGCCTTCTTTTTCCACAAAGGTTGTTTATCTTTGGTGGGTTCAGATTCCAGCTTCTGTTCAGGATTCTTCTTCATGTGACTTCTGGTTTTCCTCGTGGTGTCAGCCAAGTTGTCAATTTCTTTTTCCTCAGGTTATTTTCGAGATGTTATTGCTATACTAGTACGAGAAACTTCAGAGTTTCCACCCAGAAGACTGGGAAATAAAATTTGACTATATCGTGACTTGTTAATTGCAACCCCAGAGAGAATTTTAAACATAACCCGAGACAATATGACAGAATTGACCAAAAGTTGATGCATGAAAAAAATATGACTTATGTGATTTAAAATGCAAACCACTACTTCTTCCAATGAAGAATAATGAAACACCTGACTCTGACTGTACCGGATTTGCACTAGAGATGCTAAAATTTAAGAAGGCTTCCCCAGTAGAGTCGCCATTCTGTTGGTGATTTTAAATACCAACCAGATCTTCACAGTTGCTTATGGATTTTCCAATTCCAATGATTAGCGACCTAAAAGAGGCTAGGCCAATGAACGAGAGAAAGCAATTATGCTTTCCTCCTGCACTTCGGGCTCTGCAAAACCCAGGAGGGTGATTCCACAATGCACCTATAATATTATTTCAAAAGGATCTCCATGTACATTGCACATTCAACAAATACATTCGCATATTAATGAATCAACAAGTAATAATTTGCGAGGAATTGGTAGATCCTTCACACCATTATGACTTGGAGCAGAGAATGGAGAATAAGAATGAAATCCATAAGAAATTGCCACAATCTTGAAAATGAATTTAACTATATAAATGGTTCTTTGATACGATCCAGTTGACCCGATATATTTGGAATTGTTCAATGTAAAGAATCAATGCATTATCCTAGGGTGACAAAGTCTAACTCACAATGAACTGTAACACAATAACTAAAGCATTCAATATCTATAAACCATCAAGGATTTGCATTGCAAACTCATGAATCGAGCCTTCCATACAAAGCATACTTATGAATCCTACGAATTAACCCATAAACCAGTGATTGTATTAAAGCATTTTAATCAATTACTTGAATTGAAGCAACAACACAAACACACATCCAATCACACAAATTGGAGACCAATGGGACAATACTTGATTATTTCATTGTTGATTTATGAACATGTACACAAGAGACAATTTGTATGAAATTTTCCATTATCAATTTTCAAATGTTGTAATTAATGCAAAACATTTAAGCTAATTGTAAATGCAGACCCATATCCTAAGACTTAGTAAGTAATTCTATACTCATTATATGCTTGTACTCATAAAACTTTGCAGTGACTATCTGAGATCAACCAAAACTTCAAAGACCCTGCACAATAGCCTTGAAATCCCTTTTATATGATCAAGGGAGCAAAACAAGCATTGGGCTATTGGCTAATTACATTTCATTTCATTCAAAATTTCGAGTATCTTTCATTTCATTCCAACCCCTAGGTGGTTATCTTTACATTTTGATGAGAAATGGGGGAAAACACAAAAGGAAAAATCTCACAAAGGCTGATGGAGCTCATATCCTCATACTTCAAGAATTCCACGTCACCATCCCATCAAAAAAAGGTGCACAACATAATAGAAGAGAAGAATAAAACAAAGAAAAGGATTGGCCCAATTACCACGTGCATCTTCATACTAAGAGGATATACATTTTCTTTACACAATTGTTTCAAAGGTCGGACCTATACTATACTCAACCATATCCTATATCACTCTTGCCACCTTCATAGCTTACTTAGCATATTTTTAAAGCCATTCTTTATATTCATCCTCAGTAGACCAATCCATATCAAGCAATTTCTGCACCTTTGTATTGTATGCATTATACCTAGCATCAATTACCACCCTGGCTTCTTTCACAAAGGTATCCATGTCTACTTGAATTCCAATGAGAGTATCAATAACACCAGTCAGAAAATTTATGTCCAACTTATCATCAACATATTACATATGTGGACTTGAAGCCATTTGATGCTTGAAGAGTTCTCTCCATGATGCATACTCCATAAGTGTCCCATCTTCACTAAGGAACTTGGGAATACTACGTACTTCTTCCATGCCCCTAAAGGCCTTGAATTTACCTTGTAGTTGTGCTATGATTCGTTCATGAAAACCTGTGATCTCACCAATCATCTCAATACCCACTATGATA